>OU898283.1:11989443-12276110 GCA_918026665.1 Diabrotica balteata | reverse complement strand
GCGGTGTAGAGACGTTGATAAGGACGTGTATTTGTGCTTTGTAGATTTTAGAAAAGCATTTGACAATGTCAATCATGAACAATTGATAGGTATTCTGCGAAGACAGGTATTGACGACAAGGACATTCGAATTGTGGCAAACCTATACTGGGGTCAAACAGCAAGAGCAAAAATTGGCAACGAACTCACTGAAAGCGAGCAGATCAAAAGAGGTGTCCGTCAGGGGTGTATATTATCCCCACTTCTATTCAATATGTATTCCGAGAAAATATTTAACAAATGTATGGAAAATGCAAATGAGGGCATAAAAATAAACGGCGAGTTTAACGAACAATATAAGATATGCCGACGACACGGTGATCCTTGCCAGTACCATAGACGAATTACAACTAGTAATGAAAGACTCTATTCAGTTAGTGAGGAATACGGCCTGAGCCTCAACTTCAAGAAGACAAAGTGGATGCTGATAAGCAAAAAGCAACAACCTGCTCGACAATAACGGATAAGTAACATACTAATTGACCATGTAGAATCTATGTGTACCAAGGCACCAACGTAAATGCAAAATGGAACAGACCATAGAAATTAAGGCAAGAAAGAACGAGCTAGAGCAGCAATTAGCAATATGAAAAAGCCCTCATAAGCAAGGATTTGTCTCTTCCCCTAAAACTACGTATAGTTAAAAGCTACATTAATTATTAATTAATTAAATAAATTAATTATATAAAACAAAAATTACCAAGTAGGCATAAAGCCTACCATTTACTTTAATACACTTTAAGGTCCGGTTTCTTAAAACTCTTTTAATATCAAATGGTCCTTAACATTCGCTGTAATTTAATTTTTTGTTTTTTTCTTTTCCAATTAGGCTTGTGTCATTGTAAATGCATTTGAGTATAACCATGGTTTACCATATTTATTTCTTCAAGTAGACTTATAATAGTTTTGGACAGTTTGTGTAACAATAAAACTTGCCGTTAATATTATTTGATAACACTAACAGTATTATAAAAACTATCAAAAATATCTACCAACACAACAAAATGGAAGTTAAAATAAATAGATAAATTACAGAACCTAAAAAAAATAGGCAGCGACATGAGGCAAGGGGATTTATTGAGCCCCATGCTGTTCAATTCGATCATGGATGAAATCATCCAAAGCGTTAACAAAGAAAGAGTATACAGAATGGAAAATAACGAAATAAAAATACTCTGTTACGCAGACGACGCAATATTGGTAGTCCAAGATGAAGATAGTCTGCACAAACTGGTCCACAGGCTTAACATAAAAGGTCTAAAAAGTCTTTACGTCCTAAAAGGCAACACGAAACTATACAAACTACTGTTGTTAATGAAGAAGATAAAATTTTATTTCGTCTTGCAAAGAATTCAGATATCAGTACTCGCCGATTAAGTCTGGCAATGGGGATAAGCCAATCGTTTAGCCCACTTGTTTTCTTGTAGTTTCTTCTCCTATCGGAGGTTGGCTATCATCACAACTATCCGTACCTTATTGGCGGCTACTCCGAAAAGATCTACTGACCTGCAACTTACCACTCTCTTAAGTTTCTTAGCCAGGAAATTCTTCGTCTTCCTATGAATCTTTTACCCTTGATTTTACCTTGCATTATGAGCCTTAATATCTTATATTTCGTACCTCTGGTGATGTGGGCTAAAGATTCCATCGTTCTTGTTTTGATATGCTTTATGACCTCGCAATACTTTTGCATTTGTACTCGTTGGCTTCAAGGTATTTTCAAAATCCTTTTATAGCACCATATCTCAAATGATTCCAACTTCTTTATATTATTCACTTTTAGTGTCTAGCTTTCTATTTCATATAACAAAGTCGAGAACATGCAGCATCTTAAGGCTTTTATCCTCAGCTCCAGAGGAAGGTCTCAATTAACAAACATTGTCTTTATTTTTATAAATGCTTGTCTTGCAATTTCAATGAATCTTCTTATTTCTCTACCTTGGTAATGGTTTTTCATTTACCCAGGTTCCCAGATATTTGTAGATATTCACTCTTTCTACTTGTTTCCCTCGATATCTAGGCGTCCTACTGTATGTTGCTTAGAATAAACATGCACTTGGTTTTCTTAACGTTCATTTCCAGTCCATATTTTATACTAACTTTATGTAATCTATTTACTAAGCGTTGCAGTGCTTCTAGGTTTTCTGCAAAAACAGCGGTGTCGTCTGCGAATCTTATGTTGTTCAAGATTTTTCCGTTTATTGATATACCCTGTTGATCCTCTGATATTGCTTCCTTAAAAATAGCTTCGCTGTACAGATTGAATAACATTGGGGACAGCATGCAACCCTGTCTAACATCTCTTTTGATTTCCATAGTTTCTGTAGCGACATTCCCTAGTTTCTGTATCGATTCTAACCCAATCTTTTTGATTCCAGTACAGATTGACAATAACCCATATATCTCGACCATCCACATTCTTTATTTTTAACAGTTTTACGATTTTATGAGGTCATACTCTATCAAAAGCCTTTTGATAATTTATAAAGCAGACATAGAGATCCTGGTTCATATCTAGTGGTTTTTATGTGAGAACGTTAAAAGCGAACAGAGCCCCTCTCGTTCCTAGTCCTCCTCTGAATCCAAATCTCATCTATGTCTTCTTCTATTTTTTTTTGTATAGCCTTCCATGTATTATTTAAGAAATATCTTAAGTGTGTGGCTTATTAAAGAAATTGTTTTGTACTGGGAGCATTCTGTCGCATGTATTTATACTAACTTTGGTAGTGTTACGAACGTGAACAGCAACCAATCTTCTGGTATTACTCCTGTTGTATATTCTTAGTTGAATAGATCTAAAAGTATATGCAGTGTTTCTTCATCAATGCATTTGTTTAGCTCAATGGCTATCTGATCTGGGCATACTCATTTTGCGGTCTTTGCATTTTTAATTGCCTGTCCTGTTTGTCCTGTTTGTTCCTGTGGTTCTTCTTGTATCATTCTATGAGTTTACCGTTATCAACTTTGAGTATCCCATAGTGTGCTCACTTTTTATTATTTGTTAGTTCTTTTATTTTTTTATGCATATTAAAGCTGTCGTATTTTCTGTCATACTTTTCTATTTCTATGCATTGATCTGTTAATTACCTTTTCTTGGCCTTTATATCTCTATATTAATTCTACTTTGTAGTTCTTGATATTTTGACTCATTTCACCCTTTGGCTTTTCTCCTCTCTTCCATTAATGCTAGAATTTTATCCATTTCTGTTTTTTATTTGTTATTTAGGCTGTGAATTTTCTTCAGCAGCCTTCTGAATATTGCTACACTTTTTATTGACATCTTCTGATATTAATATTTCTTCTCCTACTTCTGTTTTTAAGTTAATTTGTTGGATCACCTTTTGATGTATTTCTCTTTTTCTTAATTTTGTATAATCAAACGTTGGTTTATTTTTAGATATTACAATCTTTTTGAGTTTCACGTGCATTCTACACAAATAATCTATTTGACTATGTGGTCTTTGTTGTCTGCAGGGGATCTCCAAGTGTATAATCTTCTATCGGGTAGTTGGAACATTGTGTTCATTATTGCAAAATATTCATTTTGACATTCGTTGATTCTAACATAATACATCATGCCGTTTTTGGTTATAAGTTTGCCGGTGTCTGACCATAGTACGTCACTTATGTCTAGTATATTTATTTCCATTCTGGTCATTTCTTTTATTAAATTGTCCAATTTTCCTGGCTGATACAAGCTTCTCACATTTCATGTTGCAAGTCTTATTTGCCTACATTTGTGTATTCTTGGACGTGGAATTTTATTATCTAAACGAGGATTTTGCTTGCTATCAACCTGGAAGACCTCGTCTTTTACATGATCTTTTCCTTCCCTGCCGAATTTTAGTTTCCGGATTCCATGATCAGTAACGGTTTAACTTTTTTGCGATTTTGCCATGATGAATAACTAGGGATGTTCTGTTGAACCTTTAATACAGTGGTTTTCCCTTGACCTCTGCATTCTTCTGCCGTTGACCAATTTATTGGTTCTTCCGCAATTGGAGTCGATTTCACAGCTCCAGGACAAAATATTGTCCTGCTACCTACTGACTCATCCGCCCGAAGCCGTTGGTCGGTAAGCAGGGGATTGCTTATACCGGCAATCACTTGGTCCCTACCTGCGTTAGCCATCAACACTGATGTTGCCCACCTTCTACCACATGGAGGTGCAGATTTGGATTTTTCCTTCATCGAGATTAAGATCTTTCGGCATTTCCTAAACTCTCCAGACCATTAGAAAGTGACTAGCCCACAGATTAACACAAAAGCAACATAATTTAATATGACGTTTTTCTAAAGAAAAATTTAAACAATAGTAATCTGTAAAGAACAAATTAAATGTAAATTAAAAATCGATGGCGTCAGCATTGAGCAAGTCTCCTTCTTCAGCTTTCATTTATTCATTGTTGGACATAGGCCTCCTCCAATTGCTTCCACGCTTCCCTATCTTTTGCAATTCTCATCCAGTGCTTTTTCGCTACAGCTGTTATATCGTCTATCCATTTCCTTTTGTGTCTTCCCACGCTTCTTTTTGATTCTCGAGATCTCCAGAATATCACTTTATGAGACCACTTGTTGGTGTCTTGTTTTGCTACATGTGCTACCCATTGCCATCTCAATGTCTCAGTGTGGATTTTTTTTAATTGCATAAATTGAATTAATTGAGCAAGCAATGGAACTTAAATACATTAAGAGAACACTGTCCAGCTATGGAGACCTAAAGAGAGGTGAGAGATTAAGTACAAAAAGCAAATAGACTGACAGGATGCATTAACAACACTATATTGTGAAACCGACATACTAACACTGAGATGAAGTCAAGAATTTATATAAAGCCAATGTAAGACCAATAATAAATAATGCATTAAGAACAAGACCTGACACAGTTACAACACAAAGGCTATTGGGTATGGTGGACAGAAGAAGATTGAGAAGTACTAGAGCAAATACTCTAATAGACCGAAAGGGGAGTGAAACCATCGGAAGACAATGTAACATACACATCATAAACGAGTAGAAACTAAACAGTAAAAAGAATGGCATTAGTGTACAAGTAGAATTAAGAACACCGGTGGTCCAAATAGTACAAAATAAATCACCAAACGGTGGAAGAAATACCACCACTTTTTCAGTGGTTTCACCACAAAAAAAACCAATTGTCCACAAATGAAAACGCAGAATTCCAAATCACCCGTATGCTTGTTGGCTTTCTTTTCTGAAACAGAAATCTTGGCAATTTTTCTCTTACTTGTTCCTTAGCAGAGTTTATCCTCCTCTGGGAAGATTTCCTTAAAATACTCAAGGACTAAATAAATCGTTTGGGAAAACTATTCAGTCCACAAGTACAACTAATCAGAGGCTACAAAAATTTTAAGATATTGAGGAAGGTTTACGACCAGCGGAAACTGGCGCAATTCATGCACTATTATTTGGTTATCAATTGTCCGCGTTTTAAATTTAATGCGCTCAATACTAGCATTTTAAATTGTTTTGTTACTGTTATTAGTTTATAATATATTGCAACAAGAATCTCCCCCTCGTACATCGTGCATTAAACACACGTGAGCGACTCAGTCTCACCTGTCCATTCACAGGAAATACAGAGTCAGTAGTTGTTGTTGTTGGGCTCAGCTAAGGTCGAGAACGGGTCCACTCGATAGCCAGTGTGCGAGGCCGAATTCATAGCCGACTGTTTTGTTTTGGTATCTACGCAATACCGCGGCCGACCGTGATTTTCGTTTTGTTTTGTTCTGTGCTAGTTACTTGTGTCCGAAATGGGAAATAAATTGTGCAAAAAGAAATCGCAGGATGCTGTGGATAATGCTAGCAAATCACCCTCTCAGTTCGACAGGATTATCAACAGACTGCACGTGAGTTAAAAAAAAACTAAATAAGATGATTTTATTAAGATAGAGATGCGCGAATATTTGTAAACATAAAACCAGTTTCTTCGGAGATTACAATGATGAATAAGAAAATCGTTCGGGGGTTAGTCATCGTTTTGAATTTACTTTATAAGGTTAGGTTCGCAAAGAGAGAGGTATACATTACAGAGCAAAGCTAATAACTGGTTTGTCATTTTTATTATAAGCATAATATATTACAAATTACTGAATACTTATTTTAAGCGTTTCATGCATACAACTAAAATTACTATTAAGTAATTTGTCACTGTTTTGTTTACATTTTGTTGCCAGAAAAATGTGTTTATCATTTGATTGCCTAATAAATTATGTCTACACCTTTAGGATATAAATGTGTCGATTTTGCTTTCAATTGGGACATATTTGGTCGTAAATTAATGGCTGTACGGTTATTACTCTAAAAGTGATGATAGCCTCTTTACAAATATTGGAAGAAAATAAATAAATATTTTATTAGAAGAAAAAAGAATCAATATTGTCATAATCTCGATGGGAAAGGCTTCTGCTATGACCGATCTACCACTCACAATTTTAAACTAATTGAGGAGCATACATGCAAAAACTGATAAATCCACTTTTTCCAATTTTGAGCTAAAAACCAAAAATTTGTACAGCAAAATCCCATAACAATTTAAAGAAACATTATATTGGAAATAAATAATAGAAGTCATGTAATACAATTCTAGAATTTTAATATATGTATCATCAAATTTGAAGCGTTGGTTCCTCTTCCAGGCAGTCACATATCTCTCCTTTCTCTTCCTCCTCATCCTTGTCATTTAAACTTTTGCCATTAAGCAATTGCTGGTACCAGTCAAGTTTTTGTAATTTCTCCCGATCTTTATCGAACTGTTGATTTAATAAGTGTTTAAGCGATTTTTTTTCTTTTCGGGAATACCCCGAGTCAATTATTTTTCTGAGATGGTCAACTCAATATCGGAAAATTTTGGTTTCAAAAGTTTTTCAAAATTTTCCAACCCAGTGGTAAAATAATCGTTTTGGAATGATCGTATTCTTATGAATTTGCCATTGTTAAATTTTTTTATTACAATCTTCTTTGCAGAACTTGAAGCTCTTTCATATTAAACAATCTCCAATCAGTGCTTACTTTTTTCACAAATCCAATTTGTTTGTAAATTTCTTCATATTTCCTTCTAGAGAAAATTGTAGCTTTTTTTCTTAGAAACTTTTCTACTCTCCATACTTTCCATATACCCTGTCTACTGGCAAATACGAATAGCCCCTGACTGGAAATACACGTAATATTTTTGTTACTTGAACTGGAGCTTTAAATCTAAGCCAGAAGTACAGCAAATAAATAATATGAGAGTTTTTGTTTTGTCCACCGCATCCATCGCAAAAGAGGCAAAGGGTCGTAATATTATTGTACTCTTAATCATCATCATCATTGGCTTTTACAACTCTTCGTGAGTTTTGCCGCGTTTACTATTGCCTTCCATTGATTCCGATCGTGTGCTATTATTTCCCATGGCCTTACTTCCATCTTCTCCAGGTCTTCCCTGACTGCGTCTTTCCACCTTTTTCTAGGCCTTCCTGTCGATCTTTTACCATCTGGTCTTTCCCAAAACACATTGCTAATCAGTCTGTCGTCATCACTCCGTATCACGTGGCCTGCCCATCTTAATCTATTGGCTTTTATGTATCTTACGATGTTTCCTTTCCCGAAGAGAGTCTCTATTTCATTGTTGTATCTGCATTATTATTGTACTCTTAAGAATCCAAATAATTTACGAGTGCAGAACCTATTTTAATTGATCCCTTACCTGCCTGATCTTCAGTCTAAGTAAAAAAAGTTGGATGTTTGGACTGGCTATCAACGCAGCAAAAAACATACATGCTAATCTGCTGTGAATAAAACGCATAATTAATAGGTGTTTGTAGAAGAAAGAAAAATGTAATGGAATTTTCAGCAGTTTCTTTTAGCAGACTATAAAAAGCATTAGTCCTCTTTTGGTAGATACTGAATTCAGTACGAAACTCTCTTTTCTTTACCCGGTAATTTTCGTTCCAATTTTGAATTTAAGTCTAGTACATTGTAAGCATACATTGCATTGCGTAAGGTACGTGCCATGTAATTTCTTTATGCTTAGATCAGCAGCCAAATAAATTCGTCTTGCTTTCTTTCTATTATAATATCTTTCTCTTCCTTGTAGTTTACCAGTAAACTCTCTTATTTTATTCTTTTTGACAACATATTTTGTGGACACGTGATTTCCACCCCGATTTTCTTTTGGGATATTTCCGTCTGACAATGTTTTAGCAACGTAGTCTATAGATCTTTTTCAATATTCACACATTTCCAGAAAAATGAATGGCATACCTGAACTTTTTTCTGGCTAACTCTATTCGACAAGAAGTAGTGTACGGAAAAGTTACGCCCCTTGACTGCTCGTTTTGTTGTCGATCTTTTCCTTTCAATTGGAACTACTGACATGTAATGACACAATTTAATATCCTGTTTCGACTTACATTATTTTAAAAATTTTTCTTTCGAATGGCTTGAATGTCACTTTCAACAATGCTATGGCAGTGATAAGTACGGCCATTATGTTTGCAAACTCTTGTAAAGTTTTCCAAATGAGGATCGCTATCACGATATCTAAAATAAAAAATCGATTAGGTAACGAACTTAAACGAAAATCTTAATTTATTTTTTACCTGTTACCTTTGTTTTTGCAATTGCTACCTTTTAGTCTCACTTTTCTTTTTTTTCTATTTCCTATACTAATTTCCAACACAGTTGCTTCCATTGTTAAAACCTAATACAATCATGTTAAACAACTTCTCAATACGTAATTCATAAAAACATAACATAACCTCTTAATCCTTTCCCCCTTAATTCTGACAACGTGATTAAGGTAACACAGTCCTCTCGTTTTTAATTTACAAAGTACTACCATAGGAAAAGAAGTATACTTCTTTGTTTATGCTACTACTATAAAACGAATCCCGAAATAGCATAAAGAAACCTGCTATAAGTACCCACGATATAATGGATTTACATAATAGATTGCGAATTAATTATTTAAAGATATATCGGGCTTTACTTGAAATTTGGATTTATCGGCATTTGCTCGAACTGGTCAACTTTGTACATCGTTTTAAAGGGAAAATATCGGTTTTTGTTGGAATTTTATATTCTAGATACAGAGAGGGCTACTAAATTAATATGAATCCAGATTCAGGTTAAAAAATTAAAAAAATGGATTTATCGGTTTTTGCATGTATGCTCCTCAATTATTCATTGGTGTTAAATTTTGGCTACCAGTTTCGAGGCTTACAATATATGCTTCATCATCAGGTCCCAGTACATGAGTCCTTGTTTTAACAAAACATTATATCAGCATTATGGACTCACATTGCAAACTTATTATCTTCAGCTATGATTTTACAGGTAATTTCATCAAGTTTATCCACAGGTCCGGTTCGACTTCCAAACGGTTCCTATATTTATTTTTGAGGAAAACCAGTATCGAAAACCCTGCCCCACACTTATAGGTCGCAACAAAAGGAACTAGAAGCTTTATCGCTTTTTCTGTTAAAACTGGGTACTCTTGGCACATGGCACAGGAAATGGTTCTCCACAACAACAACGAATCTATTTAAAGCATCAGTCAATAAAATAATTATAGCCAGAATAATTGCCAATATTCGGAACGAATAGGCACTGAAAGAAGAAGAAGACTCTTGGCAGTAAGACAGCCAAAAATTTATCAGTAATATTTTGTTAAATATGTCTTGATATGTAGCACTCTTTATTGACTTAAACGTCAATAAACGTACTTTAACCTTAAATTGTATCTTATTGCCATTTAAATAGTAATAAACTTTGTAATGAAGTAAATTTAAATCTAGGATTTTTAGGTTACTTTATATTTAAAGAAATCGTTGAAGTTTCACTAACTGGATAGGTGTCAATAACTGGTAGGTTTATCTTGATCTCATCTTCATCACCCAGCCCTTTGCGTCCACTGCTGGACATAGGCCTCCCTCATTTTTGTCCACTGTGCTCTGTCTTGAGCACTTTTCATCCAATTTCTTGACATTTTTGAGATCGTCAGTCCAACGAGTAGAGGGGCTTCCTGTACTTGTTTTGTCTAACTTTGGCATCCACTCAAGCAATCTCTTCGTTCACCTTTCATCACTGATTCGAGCAAATTGTCCGACTCAGTTCCATTTCAGTGTGACAATTCGGGAAATAACATCGGTAACTCCTGTTCTTTGTCTTAAGTATTCATTTCTAACTCGGTCACAAAGCGATATACTCAGCATTGACCTTTCCATTTTCCTCTGAGCTATTTGTAGCGTTTTAGAACTTGTAGCTGTCAAGATCAAAGTTTCGGCACCATAGTTCATCACAGGCAACACACATTGGTCAAATGATTTACGTTTTAAAGATATTGGTATAACGCTTTTAAAGATGACTTTGAGTTTTTCATAGACTGTCCATGCTAGGTTTATTTTTCTTCGTAGTTCGCATCTTTGGTTCTCTCTTGTGATCTTTCCAAGATATATGTATTCTTCCACCAGCTCTACTTCGTTGTCTCCAATATTGATATTTCCGCTAGGTACTAGGTTTTTCATGAATTTTGTTTTATAGATGTTTATTTTAAGACCTACACTGGTACACACTAACTGAAGTTTATGTGCATATCTCCTTGAGGTTGTTCGAGAACAAAATTATGTCGTCTGCGAATTTCAAATTTGTTAATCTTCGACCGTCAATGTTCAGGCCTTTCTCTTCCCAGTTAAGTTTTTTACAAGCATATTCTACTACTGCGGTAAACAATTTATTCGATAAGGTATCACCCTGTCGGACTCCTCTGCTGATTGGGATATGATCCGTGTTTTCACCGACATAAGAAGGTAGAAAAAAAGTCAGAGTCAGACTGTGGGAAAGAAGGAAATGCCCGTCTGGGAGTGATGCCATACCAGGAGTGATAAGGGTCTTCCACGTGCTACCTGGAACGGTATTCCTCTAAAAAAAAAACCGTTTTTGATACCAAAAAAAAGAGGACACAGGGAAAAGGGACAGAGAGCCTTGCTGACAGATGCTGTCTTTGATAGATGAAGTGATGCCGGCCATACACCGGGCATTCCGCTTCCGAATGCGGATCAGCATAGACTCGGCGTTGAGAGGGCTTCATACTCCCTACCTCGGGAGTACGAACAACTAATCCTATACCAAGGTTAGGCGGTGTCCTAATATAAGATGTTTTTTGAAGATTCTAAAACAAAAAGAAAATGTGGAAAGGACAAAGGGTAATTGTGGGTTCTTGGGAAACTAAGGGTAAAAGATCCATAGGAAGACGAAGAATTTTCTGGCTGAGAAACCTAAGAGAGTGGTATAGTTGCAGCTCAGTAGATCTTTTTAGAGCAGCCGCCAAAAAGGGAAAGATAGCTGTGATGATAGCCAACCTCCGATAGGAGAAGGAACTACAAGAAGAAAAATGGGAAACTGTGATAGTAAAATGACAGATAACGTAGTAGACGTGTAAGAAAGAGTCCTAGAAGAATTTCTGTATTTAAAATTTGTACTTATTACAGAAGTACTGAATGTTGTGTGTCACGCTCCCCAAACAGGGCTGGGTAAGAGTGAAAGAAAAGGTATCTGTGATTAATTAGGAGATATAAAAGTGATTTCTATAAAAGAAATAAGTGATAATAGGAGGTCATTTTATTACTATATGGGCCAATTTGTTGTTCTGATCGTTTTTGATGGTGTTCACAACATATAAATAGAGATGCTCTGAACAACATTATAGACGATCTGCTACACTATTTGTTAAACGTTCGCCAGGAGCAGTGCTATTTTTTAAATAAACTATTGTTTTAATATTAAATAATAAATATTTATTGTTAATAAGTCCATACAAAACGTTTTTGTAATCTTTTTTTTTATGTCAACATGAGTGCCATGATCATCCAGCCAAAATCAAGCAGTGCGCACTGTCACTCATGTGTGACGGCTCTAACGTGATATTTTTAATAGATAAAGTTTACACATACTGTAAAATATTTAAGTTTTTTCACACAATAAAATAAAAAAAGAGTATATACATAGGAAAACAAAATTAAATTTAAAAAATAAAACTAATACATAGTAACAGTTTAGCAGAAACATTGTGATTTCCCTTTATGACGTATTATATTCATCGCAAGTCAAATATAAATAATACGATTGAAAACGAATGATAATATATGACAACACGCCCACGAAGTCACAACTGCTACCTACCAGCGCTAACAAAAAACTGGTCAAATTAGTATGAACATACTTATGTCACCTATGAGTGTCACGAGCACTGCGCCAAGTATTGGCATGGCACGCAAAGGTGACATGAGCACTGAATGGGTTAAGTACTTCCAACTCAAAAATTTTAATACTCGAAATAGAGCACGTGGTAGAGAATCTCGTTTGCAACGCTGTTTTACAAAAATCTCAACTTTACAAAAATTGTCGCTTTCAACGTTATTCGACGGAGCTATTCAATTAATGAATTTTATTGACAGTATTAATTTTGACCGTAAAGTATTTCAATAACTGACCTTCGATTTGTCCAAGTGTTAAAAGTGTTAAACTCTACAAATGTTCTACTTCTCTGGTCAACAAGAGTTACGTATTTATTTGCACAGGCAATTGCCATTCTCACCGTAAATACATTACGTACATAAATATTTAAATTGCATGAAGTAAATAATAGGGAAATATATATCTCACCTTTTTATCTATTGTGTTAAGGAAACATTGAAAATGCAAATAAGTCGTTTATTAATGCTTGGGAATAGAACGCAGTATCTATTATAAGGACGGTTTTCTAACTGTACGAAGAAGAAACATTGCACATATTTTGCTTGCAATATCGAAAATATAATGCTAATATGCGTCATAAAAACCCCTATAGTGAATTTTTAATTAACAAAACTAAGTCTTGAAAACGTTAAATGTAGAGTACGAATTCAGAGGGAACTGTCTGAACCTTTTAAAACAAATACTGGACTGCGACAAGGCTCTCTCCTGTATAGTTTTTAAGCTAGAGCTCTAGAAAAAGTAATACGTATTGGTTCAATATATAATAAATCAGTGCAAATCCTTGCATATGCTAATGATATCAATATTGTCGAAAGAACGGAAAACGCATTAAAAGAATCATTGCCTTCGTAATAAAGTTGCGGACGTCGAACCTTGATAGGTTAAAAATTCTCAGGACACGAGAATTCAAATGACACCATGATCCGCGAGCTCCAACGATTAGAGGTGCCATGCAAATAGTTTTCCCAGGATATCGGGTTTGCATGGTCTGAAGAAATCCGGGCTTAGAGTAGGCTTAGTATAAAGCGCCGTTTTATTGGTAGCGACTGTACTTAGGGGTCAGGACCCTCCCAGCTGACGACAACGTTCACGACAACTAGCTGCTCATCCTGTTGCGCGACAAGGTCAGGTACCTTAAGAGTCCCGTGGGCGCATCGTATTCTAGGCTCTCTCTTGCATATTGTTTCCTTTCAATCCTTATATCCCGTTTCTTTTCAACTGCTGTTCAATCACAAATTAATCCCTTAATTTTGTTCTTATATTATTCTTAACTTCTTCTTCATCTTTTATAGCTTCATCGTGTATAATTGAAACATTGTGAAAACATATTGTGTAATATTTTAATAACTAGAGTCCATTTACCTGCAACTTAATATATTTTCCAATTGAGCTTCCTAAGTGTTGCAATTATGGCCTAGATTTAATTGTTTTGTAAGCTCATACTAACATACAGAGTTTGTTAGTACGATAAAAGAATTGACCTCTGTGCTAAGGTATACATTATTTGTGAAATTTTAAATTGGGGATTTGAGCTCATTTGAGCGCAGTTTATCATAGAAAGTGACCTAACCAACAACTAGAGTGTAATTATTAGTAGCTGCCAATAAAACCATAATTTTTATTCTACAATTTCAACATTTTATTGTATTTACCATTGTCGATCGAAAAGAATCGAAAAAAGGGGCATTACAAAACGATTTGATCTTTTTAACTACATTGGAATCTGTCCAACTGCTTTGTGAAGATACGTAACAACTGATCGTGTCCCTTGATTCGGTGCCAGTGGGCTGCGGGGCTCTTTTGAAGAACGTGATTAAGGCTCTCGTTACATTCGCATTCCTTTCGGCACCTACGTTCATGTGGTGGGTTTGAAGGGATGCCTCTAGTTGGAAATAGATTCCCTCGCAGTTGGATTGCCTTGATTAAATCTCTCCCCAACCAGTAGGGCGGTAGATTGCTTATCCAGGCAGAGCTTTCGGAGTATGAAAAATCCTAACGATTTTTATTTCGTGTCTTAATTCAGGTACTTTATTGTGTTGATTATTATTTTCCTTTCCTTTAACTAGTTCCGTCAGGTATCTTTTCCATTTGTTTGCTGGTATGTTATTGTATTCCTTCAATTCTGATATTTCTTTCCACTGGTTTCTTACGAATCTCCATGTTTGTTTTTGTTTACCGTAAAAGTCGCTTGCCATTTTTTTCATATTCTTCTATAAATGTCTCGGGATTCTGGAGTATTTGATATTTTTATAGATATACCTAGTTACGGAGATGTTAAAGACGAAGTACGACAACAAAGCTTAAAAGCAAGTAAAGAGGCGAGATCTCTTAATGACACAATCTGGAAGAACAAATACCTAAAATAAGACACAAAAACAAGAATCTATAGAGCAGCAATTAGAGAGAAGTGAAAACATAAGAAGAGCATGCAATTATAAAAGACAAATGCATGTGTGACAAAACGAAAACAGAAGTGGAACGACAACATTAGTAGAATGGTAGATGACATGCTAGTACGAATAGCACGAAATAAGTCACCAAATGGACGAAGAAGTATTGGCAGTCCA
Source organism: Diabrotica balteata (assembly GCA_918026665.1). Taxonomy (NCBI): domain Eukaryota; kingdom Metazoa; phylum Arthropoda; class Insecta; order Coleoptera; family Chrysomelidae; genus Diabrotica; species Diabrotica balteata. The sequence continues at coordinate 12,261,247 of OU898283.1, read as the reverse complement.
AGAAATAGATGGTGCGATAATTTAGGAGGCTAATATTGAAGAAGAAACAGGCTGTAAAGCCTACATATAAAAGAAAGAAGAAGAAGAATGTGTCAAAAAATATTACGAAATCTCTAATAACCGGATAACGTTTAAAGATAATGCTTAAAGATGGCACGTTTTGACGAAGGAACACTATCAAATCCATAATAGTTATATCCTTAGTTAATTTGACACCAACAACGTACGATTTATACAGAACGGCGATTGGTCATGGTCACGTACAGCTGATGTCTCATTGGACATTCTGCATAAAAACTTTAAGGTGGAGGTAAATTTAATCTTACGTGGAGGTGACACTTAGAAATGTGGACATTTAGAAGATTTTTAACGATTCCATGGGTAGATAGAGTCACGAATGCAGAAATGTTAAGGAGAATAGGTAGAGAAAAGGAAATGGAAAATACAATAAAAGAAATAAAATTGCAATATCTCAAACATGTAATGAGAGGCGAAAGATTCAACATCTCGAGACTCATCATTCAAGGAAAAATAGAGGGTAGGAGAAGCGTAGGAAGAAGACACGTTTTTTGGTTGAAGAACCTGAGAGAGTGGTTTGGGCAGTTCAAGGCAATTGTTAAGAATAGCTGCCTCGAAGGTCAGAATAGCCATGATGATTGCCAACCTCCGTCGCGGAGTACGACAAAAGAAGGAAGTTATGTCCAGCTGGATAAGGCAGCTGGATTAGATGAAATACTAGTAGAACTGTTAAAACTAGTGGAAGAGGATAACTAAGTAGTGTTGGCAGATTTATTCAACACGGTGTACGATACGGGAATAATACCACAAGAGTGGCTAAAGTCAGCATTTATAACCATCGCTAAAAAACAAGCAGCAAAAGAGTGCTCTGATTATGGAACACTGAACCTCATGAGTAATACTTTAAAATTACTGCTGAAAGTAATACACAACAGAATATACGAAAGGCTAGAGATGGATATTAGCGAGACGCAGTTCGGATTCCAAAATGGAATGGGTACTTGAGAAGGACTATTTGCTATCAACATATTGATTTAGCGATGTCGGTATGTAAATGTTGATCTACACTTATGCTTTGTTGACTAGGAAAATGATTTCGATAAAGTAAGACATGAAAAACTAATATCAATACTTATGAACAAGTGCATTGACAGCAAAATCATAAATATAGTGTAAACATTATATTGGACCCAAAGTGCCATAGTTCAAATTGATGGGCAACACCTTCAGAAGAAATGTAGATCTGTAAAGGAGTTAGATAGGGATTAGTTTTATGGCCACTTTTGTTTAACTTATATTCTGGGGAAATTTTACAAAACACGCTTAATAGTAAAGTGGGAGTTACCGTTAACGGAAAATTAATAAACAACTTACGAGATGCAGACGACACTGTGATTATAGCAACGAGTACAGAAGATCTACAACGTCTTATCGAAAGCTTAAGTATGAATAGTACTGGGATGGGAATTACTATAATCGCCAAAAAAAAAGTTTATGCTTATTACAAAAAGACCATGAAATGTACATCACCTATTGACAATCAATGGTAACGTGATAGAACAAGTAGAAAAATATCAGTACTTGGAAACTTTTATCAATAAAACCAATGATCATAATGCCGAAATAAACAGGCGAATAGAGATTCTCAGATCAGCATTTATACTAATGAAGCCACTCCTAACGTGCAATATGGAGCTGAGACTTGGACTTAAAAAAATGAAATTTAAAAAGAATCAAGGCTTTCGAACTCTGGTTATACCGCAGATTATTAAAAATATCATGAACTGATGGAATTACAAATTAATAAAGAAGTAGTGGAGAGGGTAGGTAAAGAAACAGAACTAATCACCACTATACAAGCCAGAAAACTAAAATACCTAGGCTACGTGATGAGGGGACCAAAGTATGAAATTTTGAGACTCATAATACAGCGAAATATTCAAGGAAGAAAATTTGTTGGCCGATGGCCGTACTCATGGTTAAAGAATCTACGTGATTGGTATCAATGCAGATCGATAGATTTGTTTAGAGCAGCAAGTTCAAAAATAAAAATAGTCATTATGATTGCCAACCTCCGTAGAGAGACGGCACTCTAAGAAAAAGAAGGAGGTGATGTGAACTGACCACCGAGATCGTGAGATTTGATCCCATTAGACTCTTTCTTATGGAGTTTTCGTCTATGCGAATAAGTGACAAATCACAGCAGTCGTCAAAAGCTAAGTAAACCAGAGTCATGAAAAATTGAACATTTCGTAGGCGCGCCACTCAGCAATGCGTGACTTACATTCGAAATGAGACTGCCGACCCACGAGTCTCCCAGCCATCAGATTTTTTAATATAATTAAATAAGATAATTATTAAAATTTATTTTTTAATATGTAAATCTGATTAAATTTTCATCAATTTTAATCTCCCCAAGATCCTCTACTTTTAGGAAAATTTGACAACTATGTACTATAATGACAGCATAAAATTTAATATCTGATCATTGGCACGCAATGATCCAATTTAATGTCACATCAATAATTAAATTTTAATCTGTTATAGCAAATACCTTTCTAATGTTAACAACACACTTGATAAGAACACATATCATTTCTACACTTCGTTATGTAAAAATAAACAACATTCAATTTTCCACACGAACTTTTTCATAATAGCACTATTAACCCCAATTTACCTTTAAATGCAGTTGTAATCGGCACGATATCAATAACGTCGTCAACATCAGATTTACATACGCTTGGCTTGGGTAACACGATTACATGTTCTTGCTCGAACTTATGAACCTACTCCTACACGTTTTGTTTACGCAATAACTTTCCATCGGAAATACTTATAATTAGTGATTTAATTTTTTTTAATTTTACGCTGAGTAGACTTAAAACAGAAAGGCTGCAGGTTTGGGTGGGTGGCATCAGTAATGATGCATGTTAAAATACGAGAGGAAATACGCTTACATTACTATAAAGGAATCAATTTATCTACAAAGGAATCGAATAAAATATTTAAAACAATTTTTTCTTACGAAATTTAGATAAAGTGGGAATCTGTAAGGAGAAAATGCCAAAATATGAATGGAGTCATGATATCGAAACAATTCTGAGTGTGTAACTTTAACAACATAAATAAAATAAGCTTTGCAATAAACCCTCAACTTTTACATTCCTATCAAATACGATAAATTAACTCATTACCTAAATTAACCAGTAACCTAATTACCAAACAAAAGTAGCATTAACGGAAGACATTAGAAGAAAGCTTCTTCTTCTTAACGTGACCTATCAAGTCCCTTGACGTTGACGATTAACATGGCGAAACTGTCTCTGTCTCGAGCTATTCTAAAGAGTTGCTCAGCTTTCTTTATTCCTGTTCACTCTCTGATATTGTTCAACCAAGAGGCCTGCATTCTACCAATTCCTCTGCGTCCTTCTAGAAGAAAGCTACAAATTAAAATAAAAAACACGAACTGTGAGATCTTACCTGTCTAGGCGCCTGGACAAGATGTTCTTCTTCTACTAGTGCCTATCCTCTATGGAGGTTGGCTATCACAATGGCCCAACGTATTTTATTAGCAGCTGTTCGAAATAGGACTGTGGTGGTCATACCTGTCCACTGTCTCAAATTCTTAAGCCAGATGTTAGGAATGCATAAAATAGAGAAAAGGCTTAAAATTTTAAACATTATACGGAATTAAGCAATGGAAGTAAAGAAATACTCAATAACTTAAATTTATTTATAAACTATAATTTTATACAAAAAAGCGATAAATCAGAGATAAAAAACTATTGTCCTTGTTCATAATAATTCTTCCCGAAGTTATACACAAATTACTTACTAAAACAATAACCATAGGATTTACTTGGTAGTCTATCAAAGAATAGCTTTATACTTTAAACAACGAATCCTTTCATCATTTCCTCTTCCTTTATCTCTAATTACATTTTACTTTGTCCATCCACGAAGTCATCACAATACGTCTATAGAGCATCACTCTTCAGTGATGCTTCAGTTAAGCTCCATGACTCCAATTCATATCGATTCTTAGGATTCAGTGTGTCCAACCTCAGGAACGCTGGCCGCATGCGGCCCGAGGTTCCCAAACTACGACCCCCGTAAAAACATTTCAAAAATATTGCCATTGATAACTTTTACCTCTTCCAACCCTGTAAAACTTTCCATAATCTTAAGAAAGCAGTTAACCTTGAACACCCACTCCCGAAGAGCGGGCAGTTAGATTCAATCAGCTGCACGTGTCGTGTTGAATTAACAGTGGCGAATAAATTGAACGTTAAATTCAGAATGGGTAGTGCCAAAAAGCGCAAAATTTTCGAAGAGAATTGTACGTTTCAAGGAAAATGGGAAAATCAATATTTCTTCATCGAATTAAAAGGCAAACCTCACTGCATTATTTGTTGTCAAGTATTATTAGTAGGCATTATGAAACCCAGCACAAAACAAAATACGACAAATATCAAGTTGAAGCTTGCAATACTCTTGTAAAAGAACTTAAAGCTAAATTGAATAAACAAAAATCTCTATTTACAAAACCGACAGCTGTTCAATCACCAAGCTTAGCAGCATCAAATGAAGTATGTTTTTTTTAACCTATTTTTTATCCTTCCATTGTTGGATATAGGTCTCCCCCTGTTCTCTCCATCTTTCCCTATCTTGAGCTGTTCTCTGCCATGTGGGACCTCCTTGTTTCCTGATGCCATCTTTCAGGAAGTATGTTTAGAGCTTGTCAAAAGTAAAAAAACATTTAGAGATGGAGCAATGATCAAGCGGTGTGCAGTTAAAATGGCCCGATCCTTTTTAGATGAAAAGATGGTCAAAATTTTGAATGTGTTTCAGTTTCCCATCAAACTGTATCTAGAAGAGTTGATAAGCTGAATACTCATGTATTTAAAAAAATGGTCGATACAGTTCGTGATTGTACTATTCCTTAGCCCTGAACGAATCTGTTTATATTACTGACAAATATCAGCTATTAATTTTTGTTAGATGCATCACTGAAGATTTTTGTGTAACTAAGGAACTTCTAAAACTGCAGCACATGGAAGACGAGACTTGTCATTTAGAATGTCACTGATGGATTCGAACATTGCATTGGCCACTGTCATATAGCTAATGGTGGTCATTCTGAACATTTGATTTAATAAAATGTCGTTTTAACGTCATTTGTCTTTTATTTTTTGCAATTTTCGTTCTAAACGGATCGTCCCAAATATTTCGTAAAGTAATTAGAAAGGGATAGCTAAACTCTGTCAGTTTGAATTTGTTCGTGAAAGGACTGTTCAGTTCCTTAAATAAATATAAGGTGTCCCATTAAAAAAATGATGTCATCATAACTTTATAAAGGTACGATTCCACCAGTGTGCTGAACTGTGCGGACAAATTGTGCGTAAACATTTCAGAAATGTTCGCGCACATCTGTTACTTTTTTGCGCGCACACATGGAAGCAGCGGACTTGCGTTGACGCGTACAAACTTGTTGTTCACGAACTCAGAACTCTATTACTTCCGCACTTAGAGGGAAAACTTTTTGTTTGTACACGCACTTTTTAAAAGAAAATGACTATGGACTGGACGAATGATAAAATTATAAAATTTATTGCAGCAATTGAAACTTATCCTATATTATGGCATTCTAGTCACAATAAACACAAAAATAGAAATAAAAAACACGACGCCACTCAAAAGCTGGCTCACACTGGCTCAATACCGAAGAGAGAAGAAGAAATTGCAGATTCCGGTTTTCTTCTTTGTTTTTTTTAAGCAGACTACATATTAAAACACAAGCTGCAGCACTAAACACTACGTTTTCTAACCCGTCCATATTGAGAACTGAGGTTAGTTAGTACAACTTCTGTGTGCTCCACTGTACATTTACAAAAGTTAGGCACAGCTTTGGCGGTGGAGACAGAAACTAAATTCGAAATAAGTGAGCACATACAATGCTAGCGTTTTGCACAAAATATTTGTGAACAAATGTGGTGCACACTTATTTTGGTCGAATCGTACCTTAAGATAAAAAAATAAATGTGCAACAAAAAGTTACAATTTGTATGTAAGTAAATTGATTGGCACATTGTATGTAAATTTTTAACGTTCAGCATAAGTTCAATATAATCTATAATTGTTAAGCCAATTTTAATAAAAATCTTTCAATAATGACCTCGTTTTTCTTAAACTCGGTTTTCGTTGTAATTAGTTCTCATACAAATATTTTTAATCAATAGATTAAATGTTTAGTTTGATTTAATTCCATTGTATATCAATTATTATTCATAATATTGCATACAACCAATTTTATAATAAGAATGTTTAACAAACATTGGTAATGACCAGATAAAATAATAGGCAAATTAAAGCGGAACTAACTTACAGAAAATCAGAACAATTTCTTCAATATACCATCTGTTTCTGTAAATAGGTACATCTGCTGTAATAGTTGCATGTAATGAATGCTTTTTAAACTTATTATTATCAGCAATAAAATAATAAATTGCATTTAGAAATGTAAATATTAAAGTAATGATATTCTGAGATCATAAAAAGCATCAAGCAGAGAAAGCTGGAATATTTCGGACATGTAATGAGAGGTCCCAAATATAGATTGCTACAAAATATCATGCAAGGAAAAATAGCAGGCAAACGCAGTCCAGGACGAAGAAGAACCTCATGGTTGAAGAACTTGCGAGATTGGTGTGGTGTAGATACAAGCATGCTATTTAGGGTGGCAGTGGATAAAATTAAAATAGCTATGATGGTAACCAACGTTCTGAAAGGACATGGTACATGAAGAAGAAGAATGATATTCTTGCTAATATTTCAATATGTCAGATCACCAAAAAATATTTCAGTCAGTAAAGTCATTAACAAAATCCACACCAAATTTAATGCTGAAAAATCTCCGGTACACCATTCAGTATCGTTAAAATTTTGAACGGACTAAAATGTTCTGATTGATATTCGTTTTATGAAATATAAAATAGATGGATTATTTTTTTTTCTAGAGGAATTAGGATTTCCCCTAATAGTTGGGGTTACCGAGCACTGCCTTGAAGTCAACGAGTATATTTTAAAAATTATTTTTATTACCTAAGGCCAAAATACAGATTTTGTTTATTACCTGAGGTTAAATTATTAAATTATCTCAAAATTTGTTGTTTTGAAGTGGAATTTTAGCAAATCAATTCATTCTCTTGCAGGAATACTCCATCCTGAACTCATGGTTCCGTAGACGCAGTTTTTTGTTTACATCTTGGATTCGACCATATATTAGTTTTTTTTAGAAGTTCGTACAACATATTGCACCATATCTTCATTTTAACCCTCAGTTTTATTTACATCCATTTTTTAGTCAACTTTAATATAGCTTTAACACTAAACTAGTACAAACTAGCACTTAAAAGTAAACACGACCTAAGACCTTACACAAAAATGAGTGTTGTTATAACTGACTGTCTGATTGATGCCGAAATAAGGAAGCCGTCACGTCTCGATGTTGTGGACTTAGCTTGTTATTTTCCTGTACCACGACTTAGCTTATTCTTGTCGTTTATGGGCATATAGTTAAGGAATATTTCTCGTTACTTGTCTTTTTATTGCGTTTTTTAAGGTTTGAGAAGATGCAAACCGAAATTTGCTACAATATGGTGTAAAAAATGTAGGTAATTCCGACAAAAATAGACTTAGCTGGTTTTACCCGTGTACCATTTACTTGTGCTGAATATTGTAGGATGTGGTGTAGTTGTTTTAGGCTGTATGTTCTGCACATCAATTGATTTTTTCAGTATTGAGCATGCTTTTACATGCTGAGCATTTCATTTTAACAATGTTTTTTTAAAGTAAGTTTTTGAAAAATTAATGTTATTCAAAATAATTCGTATTAAACGGTTTAAATAAATCTAAACTTCTAAATAATATATAAAACTCAAATTATTCCAAACAAAACAAAACATAACTACATTTGCTGCGGTTTGTAATACATAGTAATGATTAGCATTCTAGGCTAGGTAGAGTAATCAAAAGTCAAGGTTGGGCGTATTTAAAGAGAATGATCTCAACCTTTATTTATGATATAATAAACTCGGACAATTAGCATGAAAATGAGTTTCACTAACCAGCATTAAAAAAATTAAAACATCGAAAATCGTAGGTGTTACTGAACTTATTTTATTTTGTTTCTGTTGTACGTCGAAGAGGTAGGTTTATGCGATAAAAAGAACCACCCTTTAATTTAATTATTTGAATGTAGTTATTTGAAAAATAAATTATCTGTTAATTGATTGATTAAATAATTAGTATAAAATTACCATTATTTAACCTGTACTAATGATCTATTTAAATATTTAACGTTACATGTCATAGTTTTCAATTCACAAATAATTGCATATTTGGATAATTATATGACAAGCTCAAAAAATTGAGGCCCAATAGGACCATAAATAATGTAAATAAAAACATTCTTACCTTCCGTTTCATAAGAAAGGTCTTTCATTTCTGGTGTTATAGTAAAATGACACTTTTCCTTGATTTCCGTCTACGATTTAAATTTTTTCTGGGTGCGGCTTTAGGAAAATCCCGTATGTCGAATGGGGTAATAAAGGGAACTTTTGATGTCGAAGGTATTTAAAGAGTTGAGTTTGGTTCAGATTCTTGGGTTGTATAAGATGAAGTAGAAGCTATATTAACAAAATATGAAGATACACATGCATTTTCTTCGCAATTGGTAGAATCTCTTAGTACAACCATAGCCTTTTGTCCGTCACAGTTTTCAAAATCATCAATCTGTTTGTCAGTAACCGAAGATAATAGAAAATCAAATTCACTAACAATGCGTTTATTAAAAGAGTAGATATCTGTATATTTGAATGCGTTCATAATATTTTAAGGTTTCATTGATCTTCATTGGGCAATACCAGCACATTCTGCTATTTGTTATAGTGTCATAGGAACGCCAGACTGGTTAAGACGCCATCATTCAATCGCAATATTGTAACAGTTTTTGAAAAAACAAAACTGATTTGTCCAAAGGTTGTATCTTATTGCTTAAATGTGGAGAAAAGGTTAAAATTATTATGCCATAAGCTTTTTCTTTTTATGCTATTTCCAGAGACATATGGGATTCGTGATTGTCATATATTATTACAAGGGTTTTCTTTTCTAGCATCAGTATGGTTAATAAAATAACCTAATACTTGCGTGAATAGTTCGGTGGTCATCCATTCACTTGGATTTGGGGGTCCGTTTGGTCATATGGTTCGTAGCTCCGGGGATCAGCTAGTAAATCTAATGTTATGAAAATACAAAGATTTCAATCTAAAACTCTAAGAACAATCGCTTTTTATCTATCTTAGAAGGTCGAAAAGAATACAGCGTTTAATCAAGAAGTTCACTTGTTTTGTGTGGACCTAAAAAAGCGTTCAACACCAAAAGCTGTGTGAGCTTTTGGTGTTGAAAAACTTTTCCTCAAACCAAAAGCTATTTAGATAAAAATTAGAGATGGAATGACGCAAGGTTTCACAGTTACTGAACAGTTAAAAAAGGGGCGCTACCTCTTCTCCATTCCTTTTCATGGTATACCCAGTGACAGTTTTAAAAAATTGAAAAAACAAAATACAGTGGATTTCGAATTCCCTGCAAATGACATCAAACTTAACGTAAGCAGTCAATGTTATGACAGTCTCGAGAATATGGCATGAAAACTAATATAAAAACAGAATTTATTAATAAATATGATGTAGATTTTCTGTTTCAATACCATTTTATGCAATAATTAATTCTAATAATAATTATTATTGAACGATAACTTGTTATTGACCAAACAATTCGCTTATTTTTCCATTGTCAGGTTCGTTATGATATCTATTATACCTAGACAAATTTTAACATTTTAAATGTAGCTATTATGGCTTATTAACCAGTAAAATGTTACCATTCATTTATCTAAGAAATTTTACTGGATCTGAAAGTGCGGCTAATTTAACTTGGAAATTTCCTTCTACTATTTTGACAATCATATAACGCCTAAAGTCATGCCAACATTAATATAAATACCTAGCCGATAGATGGGTCAACTAGGTCTATTTTTTTAGTAGTAATAATATTCTTTCTTATGTATATTTTAGCAAAACCAGTTAACAATACATCTTTTTTGCGTTTATATCGCACATCAGATATATAATTTTTTTCAAGTGTTAAATTTAAAATTTGTAACACTTTACATATTACATTGATCGTGAAACGATAAACTTGAAATTTTCTTGGCAAGCTTTAAGTAAATTATGCGAGAATCGATAATTTAACAAGGACAAAGACCAAAATAGATAATATTCTACAATGTCTAATTTTAGATATTGTTTGACTTATAGAATTCTTTCATATTCCATGTAAACAAACTTGCTAAAACATACATACATCTCCAATATTATATTTATTTGAATTCAAACTCTTGGTTACTTTTATCAACAATTATACGCAGTGACCCTAAATATATTAGTTGCTTTATTAGTTCATTCAGATTTAGATTCTTTATAATTTTTTGGTTCATATTAATATATTTATAGTATGTGTCAACAATATCTGAAAAAAAACACTTTTAGGTAACACTGGTCTGCAACCAAATTCTTTTTCCACAAATGTTATCATACATATGAAGATATCCAATGCTAATTTTTTCTCAAAATGTTTAAAATTTATAATTTTTTTAAATTTTTTTTACGTCAACACTATAAATGTTGCCTCCTCCTCTATCCTTTATCCTTCGCAAGGATTTGGTGACGTTATGGTATTTGATGAATGGTTGATATCCATTCTTCTCTCTCCTGGGCGCGGTGTGCTGCCTCAGACAGAGAGTAATCGGTAGCGCACTTTATTTGGTCTGAACATCGGAGTGGCGATTTTCCTAGAATTCTTTTACCATCTACTTTGCCTTCAACCACCAACCTTTCCATGCCTTCCATTCGTCTGGTAATGTGTCCAAAGTACCTCAATATATTTTGGTGGATGATTGTTATAAGCCTAGCATTGATGACGAGTTCCATCAATATTGAGACATTTGTGCGATGTGCTGTCCAGGTTATGCGTATCATTCTACGATATACCCACATTTTAAAGGCCGTTATACGTCGTGAGTCGGAGTAAATACATCCTTACGAATACCGGCTTTTAGTTTAAAATTATCGGAGTATATGTTGTTGACTCTTACGTTTGCTCTGGTGTTGATATACAGTTGTTTCCGTAGGTATGTTAGATATATTTTATTCAGTTTGACCCCGAACATAGTACGCCAAAATGATGAGATGCAAATTATTGTCACAAGCGGAAAACAAAATACCAATTGCTCATATACTTCATTAAAATACATAAATGGCATAACATCCAGACTGGCAAGACTTTTTAAAGATTTCACTAATTTAAAAATAGCCTTTAAAACTTCATTAACTGCAAGATCTATATATTCTAAGGTTAAAGATAAAAGTGACATCAAAGATTGTTCCAACGTAGTCTACCAGATTCCTTGCAATAACTGTAATTTGGTACATGTGGGACAAACCACACGCAGCCTAGGCAGGGTTGCCAGATGATTTTTTCTTAATTCCCTAGAATTTTTGCCAAAATTTCCCTAGATTTCCCTAACCACTTGACAACCATATTTAGCCTAGAATGGACCACCTAAGTCTGACGTTAGAATGAGCGGGATTTTTAAAAACCTTTCCAAACATTTCTAATTTGAGTTTATTGGTCACATAAGAAGTTGGAAATATTGGTATTTTAATTGTTTGTAGAATAAATAACGACTTTTGGTTATGAACATTCATTCTGTGCGATTGGTATTATTTGTTGTTAGTGAATTTGTGAGGTAAGCATCCTCCTCATTTTTTTCTCCTTCGTAAGGATATAGTAGCGTCATGTAATTTTATTAAATATTTTTGTCCAATTATCTCTTTCCTGTGCGTGTTGTTTTGTTTCGGAAATTGAATAACCAGTCATCTCTTTTATTTGGTCCGACCATCGTACTGGAGATCTTTCTCTGGATCTTTTACCCCTACGTTACCTTCAACTATCATTTGCTCTATGCCTTCTCTTCTTCTAGTTATATGTCCAAAATATCTCAGTATATTTGGGTTGATAGTTGTGATGAGTCTAATTTTATGTTAAGTTCTGCTAGAATTGAGTTATTTGTGCGATAAGCGGTCCATAGTATGCGCAACATTCTACGGTAGACCCACATTTCAAAGGCCATTATACGCTTTGAATCGGCTTTTGTTATTGTCGTAATATTATGTCGTTATTTTGTTATTGTTGTAATAAGTTTCTAAAGCATAGGTGGCGATAGGAAATATCAATGCTCGAACAAGGCGTAATTTTGTATTTTTTGTGATGCCAGTGTTCTTCCAAATTTGTGCTTCCAAAGTTTAGCTGTTGCCGATCTGGCCATTGTGATGCGTCGACGGATCTCGTCTTCGCATCCTCCACTGTTAGTAATAAACAAGCCTAAGTAATTAAATTGCCTGACTACTTCGTAACCTGCCATGTTTTTTATCTCGACTTGGTTGTTTCTGATTCTATCGATGATCATCACTTTGCTTTTCTGCATATTTATTTTCAAACTATATTCCGTACTCACCGTGCTTAGCCTATTCATAATTTGTTCCAGTTCTTCTGGGGATGACGATAACAGTGTCATCAGCATAACGCAGGGTTTTAATTTTTCTTCCTCCTATCGTTGCTTCACCTTACCTTACCACTTTCCTCAACAACTTGACGCATATGTTGACTATACACATTGAATGGAATAGAGCATATTATGCATCCCTGTCGAACTTCAGATTTTAATTTGATGTTTTTCGAAATCACATTATTAACTCTTACATTAGCAGGTATTATTTACCTATAGTTTTTGTAATAAATAGATAAGATGTTCTGCAGTACTCATTTCACTAAGTGTATGCCACATTTTATTACATTTTACGGTATCGAAGGCTTTGGAATAGTCAACAAAGCAATCTCGAGATTTTTCGATAATTTGACGAATATTAAGAATATGTTCTCTTGTTTCTCTACCTGGGACGAATCCGAATTGTTCTTGGGAATTTGTGGTAAGGGAATTAATTTTAGTCTTTCATTATTGATGGTTAGAAGTTCTTTGCTCGCGTGTGATATCAATGCTACTGTGCGGTAATTACTGAAATCAGCTGTCGGTCATTTGTCTACTTTTCGGTATTCCAAATCTCATTGCAAATTCTAAGCATTACTTCCGTCCCTAATTCCATTTCTTTTAGTGTTTCAGCTGTTATTCCATCTTCTTCTGCTTTTCTGGATTTTAACTTTTTAATTGCCATCTCATTTTCTGATTTCAATATTTGAGGTTCTTTTTCATAACTTATTTTCTCTGTATTATTGTCTCGGTTGTTGTTAGAAAATAGTATCTCGCAATATTATTTCCACACATCTGCGAGGCCGTCTGGGTTTTTTATGATATTTCCACTATTATCTTTGATGATCTTTGCCGTTTGAATTTTCTCGCTAGATACTTGACTTTTGAGAAAAGTTCTCTAGGTTTTTGGCGGTCAGCATGTTCTTCTAGTTGTAGACATATGTTTTTAATATAATTATTTTTGCTCCTTCTGCACAAGTGTTTTATAGTTGTATTTATGGTAAGAATTGTAAGAATATCAAAGTATTAAGATATTTTAGTCCAGGTGGATCCCTGACGTAATTCGCCCTTTGTGAAATACCACCACTCTAGTCATCGACGGGGAATGACATAAAAAGTTAGAGAAAGACAAACTAGAAACCAAAAATCACCCGATGGGCGACGCCAAAACATACTTTAGCCCAGGTAGATCCCCGACGTAATTCGCAGTTCGTGAAATTTCACCACTCTAGTTTCCGACGGGAAATCACATAAACAGAATTTAGTGATTCCACGAATAGTATGATTTCCAAGTAGATAATATAATATGGGCAATTTTGGAAAGTTTATTCAATAAAACTGATTTTTTAAAATATTCTTACAAATATTAAGAATTCCCTAGATTTTTCATATTAACTATTAAAAGACGAAAACTTGAATACTTGGGACATGTGATGAGAGGGCAAAAATACGCATTATTACAACTTATTATGCAGGGCAAAATCCGAGGAAAGCGAAATGTGGGAAGACGAAGAATATCCTGGCTTAAGAACTTAAGGGAATGGTTTGAATGCAGTAGTGCAGAACTTTTTAGAGCGGCAGTCAACAGAGTCCGCATAGCCATGATGATTTCCAACCTTCGATAGAAGATGGAACTTAAAGAAGAAAGAAGAGATTTTTCATAGAATTGAATAAAAATCCCTTTCTCCCTAAGCTGGCTCAAAATTCCCTAGGTCTGGTAACGCTGAGCATAGGTAGTCGCTTAATCAGTCACCGTAGCGACAACAGACTAAAACCTGAAAGATCTGCCCTTGCAGATCATGTTAATAAAGAACATCATATAATGAATTATGAATCAGTCAAAGTTTTATCTACTGAATCCAATTACAAAAAAAGACTTTTCTTAGAAATGTCATTCATGGCTCAAAATTTAAATGCAATGAACAAAAGCAGTGACAATAATCAATTAAGCACTATTTACTGCTACCTATTATATTTGGATTCACATTCACAATCCAATGATGTTTCAACAACTGATTCATTGTAAAGTTTCCAGGTTTCGTTATTTCTTATAGTTCTCATTATACAATTTTGTTTTTCATTTTAAATACACCCTTTGGTAAATTTTGATGTGTAATTCGCGATTAAAAACAAAGTACCTGACCTCTGGTGGAATAAATTGAAACTACTATAAATGGTATAAACAGACCAGATAGCCATTGATTTGAATAGGAGTATTAACTTTTCTAGTAAATTTCAGCATTATGACTACGGTAAAGTATGTTAAATCAAATCGATATTGTTCTGTTCCTCAATGCAAATCAAAATTGACAAAAGATATTTCCCTATTTCTCTTTCCTAAACTGGAAAAATTTAAAAAAAAATGGTCTGATGCTTTGAAGATTGGAAAGAAAGTAACACCCTATATGTATGTGTGCAGTCTACATTTTCTTAGCAGTGATTTAATTTTGCCAGGTTAGTAATTAATTAATAACATTTTATTGATAATATCCCAAAATACATATTTATAAATCAAATACTTTGATTCTAATGTCAGACATCTTGCAGATGTAATAAAACAGAGAAGAAGGCTGAAGAAAAATGCTGTACCATCACAAAATTTACCTCAAAGTTCTGTGATTTCTAAAATCAATAACCCTGCTATGAAACAAATTAGGATGGAGAGAATCCAAAGAAGAAATATACAGAGGTATGTACTTACATCACAATATTTTAAATTGTATAACATTTTTTACATTGTTGTAGGGAGAACATGTTGGAAAATTCTAGCAGAAATCTTCCAAGTACATCAGCAATGGTAAAACAACCAGAACAAATTCCACTAGAATTACAGACAGATGATGTTATGAAAATAGTAAATAGTGCAGATGAATTGCACCCTTTAACCAATGATGTTGCAGTACAAACAACAGAAATGGAATTGAAATTGCAAAAATTCAATGTGCTAGATTTGCTCAATAGCAATAAACAATTAAATGCGTTTACTGGTATTCCAACTTCCAGTTATTAAATGATATAGTTAAGAGTATTGAAGTAGTTGAAGGTTCTTCAAATACTAAAATATCAGTGCTTCATCGTGTTGTGATGACAATGATAAAACTCAAACTGAATATTTCTTTTATGTGCATTTCAGCATTTTTTAAGTTAAGTAACACATGTTGTAAAAATTACTTTAAGAAAACTTTAATATCCTTAAAAATGGTTTTGCAGTATGTAATTCGTTTTCCTGAGAAAGAGGAAATATTAGGCAATTTACCAAAGTGTTTTGAAAAATACAAGAATACTAGAGTAATACTTGACTGCACTGAAATTGCCATTGAAAAATTCAAATGTCTCACTTGCCGCATTAAAAGTTATTCCCATTACAAAGGAAATCATACAATAAAATTTTTAATTGGAACTACCCCTTCTGGCATGATTTCTGTCATCAGTAAAGGTTATGGGGGTCGAACTTCAGATAAAGCAATTGTAATGCAGTTAAAGTTACTAGAAAAATGTTTACCAAATGTGGATGCAATAATGGTGGATAAAGGGTTTCAAATTGAAGCAGAGTGTGCTCAACATAAAATAGGGTTAATAAGGCCACCTTTTTTGAGAAATAAGGCTCAGTTGTCTCATTTAGAAGCTGTTGACACTGCTAGTATTGCTGCTGCAAGGGTGCATATTGAACGCTCTATTCAAAGAATTAAGTTATTTAAAGTTTTTAAGGGACCCATTAGTCAACATTTATTGCCATATGTTGATGATATGATGGTTGTTGTTGCTGCAATCGTAAATTTAACAAAGCCAATTTTATCTGAAGATAAATTCATTCATTAATGTTAAATATTTTTTATTGTTTACTTCAATTGATGTGATGTGATAAAGAGACTGCTATTTGTGTGATGATATAGTTTGTATTCAATTTAATTATTAGTTTTTGTTAAACTTTACTAATTATTTTACTGTTATGCTTACTTTGAAAATGTTATATATTATATTTTGTTCCAATGTAAATGGTACCTATATCCGTTAATAAGAAAATAAATGTATTAAACTTTCAAGAAATACAAATGTTTATACAGGAATGTGGTTAAAAATAAATAACTAAATCTCAAATTTGTTTTTAAATATTATTTTAAACAAGTCTTGCTTTTTTATGTTTACAACTTTTAATTTTGATAATAAATTATTGTATCTGAATTCCAGTATATATTTTTGTCCAGATTGATCTGAAATTTTTACTGAAATTAAACCATTTGGTTGTCTGGTTAAATTATTGTATTGGTCACTATATTTTGTAAATAAAAGATTTATTTTGCTTTAATAATATATTTTATTATTTAATAAAACTAAACCTAACAATGAACAAGAAATAACAAAGAATTATATTAATAAAATACCTTCAGAACGGTTATTCACAGTTGCTCTGAATGTTAGTAAAGGTTGGTAAAAAATATTTAAAATACAATAGTTTTAAAACACTTAACATTTTACCTACAAATTCACTATCATATGGTACTTCAATAACAAAAATACTATCATCAAAGATGAGTAGACACAAAAATGGCATTTTGATAAATTTAACAAAAACATTCCAAGCTGAATTTGACCATAATATGTATGGTTGGATTTTAAGTGAAATGTTTCTGGAAATTCTCCAGCAAAACATTTCATATTTTTAGCAGCCTCTGCAGCAGTTATTTTTTTACCTAGTACGGGACACTTAATTTCAATTAGACAGTTCTTGTATATAATACCATCAGGACTAAAGCCAAGCCACGGTAATTGTGGATTCACAACAAGCCCTAAATTTTCAATTTTTTTATTAAATTTGACTGAATATTTCAGCCTTGCCATATGTTCGGTTTTTACACCATATAGTGTTGCAGTATTTCCTGTAAAAGAGGAGTTCAAAATTTTATTTATTTTTTCTCTCCATTCACTCTCAGTGTGGCTGTTTTTCTGGAAAGTATATAAACTATAACAAATAGACCCTGTTATTCGTAATTTCCTTTGTTGTTTCCACAATTCATTAGATTGACCTAATGTTTTACTACATAAGTCAACAGCATCTGCTGTAGATAAAAATATATTTTTTGTATAAAATATTTGTTCTTGTTCACTAAGGTGTGGCATTTCTTGAAAAGTAGAAGAACAATTTAAATTTGTATTAATAATGGCATGGATCAGTGATGCTTGCATTAAATCATCGGCTACATACTTATCAGCAAATGTGTTCCTTCTTTTCAAGTGAAGGCAAGCTTCTGAAGTTGGATGAGCTGTAAAACATATTTATTAAAAATAAAATTATACATAAAAAAATGTAACAAACCTTTTATTAAGTTTAGAGCACAATTTTCAAAACTTCCTCACTAGGTACATTTTTATTGGAGGCATAATCTGCTTTTTGCACGTGACAAAAGTTTTCCATGGGTTCATCCTTGTATATCTCTCTGGAATTGGTTTTTAGTTTACCCCACTTTTGTTTTAAATCTGTGCAACCCAAATCATCCAAATTTGTTATTTTCTCTCTATAAAGCAAAAATAATATGAATATAGTCAATTATGTAAGGAAATAATTAGGTTTTTTAATACAATTTACTTATACTTAACACACCTGTTTACATATAATAATGCTGCAATTATGTGTTTGCATTTTTCCCCTGCTCCTGCTTTACATGTACAAACACATTTTATTGTTTTTTTTTTGTACTCTCACCACTCACTTTAATGTCTATTTCATGGGGTGTATCATGAATTTTGCTACTTTGTAGACAAAGAGCAAATATTTCAACTGTGGTTTCTGTTTTTGTTTTAATACCACACATAAATATATGGTTTGCATTAAAAACTGCTTCCCCTTCCACCAATGGTCTCTTGGCTTCACCACAATACTTAAAAATATCATTAAGGCCAATTTCCATTTTTAAATAATAAAAATAAATCGTCTTAAACCAAACTAAACATGCAAAACCAATGGTAAACATACGACTGTTATGTTTGTTTATACCATTTATATCCGCCATGACACTGCAATCGACCTGCCCTCTACATTCACGTTTAATCGCGGATAGTAGTAGTACTATATAAGACAAAGAAAATAAGAAGAAGTACTGTCATTTTCCATGTTCAGGAATGACAGTTACTCTTAACCTAACATTCCACAGTTGGCCGGTACATGTGTTTTTCTTACGTGTTAAAGTAGAATAATTTGTCTTGTTTGTTTTGGTCTGATAAGTTTGGTCTTTTACACCATGCAATTTTTATATTTTTTAAAAATTGACTCAATCAATGAGTGGTGCGTGAATTTGTCGCCTGTGAGTAGAACATCCACGGAAGACAAATCTCAATAACGTTAGTTTTTTACAACCTTTACACTCCTAATAGATTTCGAGGATGCTTTACTAACAGTAGCACTTTATTTTAGTTTTCCCTGATGATGAAAACATTTTCGAAAGCTTGAAGCATAGTTAAAAGAATACACTTATTTCACCGCTGCAAATCCCAATAAACCTCAAAGCTCCGTTTTCTAACGTTTTCAGTAAAGACTTTTTTCCTTTTATATATAAACAGTTGCAATATTAAGCATATTATTATTCAGCAAAGTTTCTTAAACAAATAATTCTTAAGTAAAATTGAAAATAATTTTCGCCTTCAATATAAAAGGTAGTTGTAATAATGTTTAAATTACAAAGTCTGTATTGACGTTAGCGCTTTTTATAATGTAATAATATCCTGTTTTATATTTCAAATGTAAGCAAATAAACACAAATGTTAAATGGTAAACAAGCAGTACATTAACCCAGATATTACAAATAACCTGTGCGATAAGACGGGTAGGGGGTATAGAAACGAACATTGAATTGCAATATTTTCAACGTAGGACAGCAATTTAAAACTTATTGTAAAGTTACTTTATTAAAGTACAGAAAAACAATTTTGTACGCGAAATAAAAGCGAAGTAAAAAATTAAATATCTTTTTCTTTGATGTTAACCCTCAGCCTCGTTAGGTATTTATTTTCAATCTTAAAAATGGAGGATACCAGAAAAAATACATTAGCAAACTGTCAAACCTGTAGTGCTGGTAGTTTTGTAATTTTTATTAAAAAAAGGCTAAGCAAGATTTGACTATGTATAGCGAATTTGAAAATAAACTATATAATCATTCACGGCGGGTACAAAAAGAATATCCAAATTCGGATTTCTTTCTTCGTTTAGATGCTTTTTAAAAAATTGTTAAAAACACGATCATATAAAAAATAAATATGTAAAATAAGAAAGTATTAAGAGAAAACATCAGTAGGGGAGAGGGGGGCAAGTTGTTACATAATTGATTCTATTATTTATTTCGGCAATAGTAGATCTTTTATATGAAAACTAAAATCGGATTAAGGTAGTTGATACATTTACACAAATAATGTTAATTTTAATTTATTTAAAAAATCATATTTAAAATTTTGTTATTATCAATTTAACTCAACTTGTAAATTGTAACAACATACCCCACTATGAGGCAAATTGTTACAGTCCATGGGGTAAGATGTTACAATAGAAAAAAAATTCTAAAAAGTTCCGAATCCATTCTTCGTTTTTGGACTTCGAAAATGGAGCTAAACATACCAGACACGTCGATTCCTCATCCTCTTCCGAGCTTTCAGAATCTGATTTTTTGAAGGTGTTTTTGGTAATGACGGTCCGTTTCTTACATTTTTTAACAGTAGTTTTTACCTTGTTTCTTGATTCACCTGATATGTTTCTTTTGGTTGCCCCCACATTTTTTTTTCTTTGTCTTGTCTTTTCTTCCTCCTCCAAAGCTGATTTAATGGGAGTATCAGTCAAAACAGCGGAAGTTCTTTTCTTCCGACCCCCTTTGGATTTCCTTGGCATTGCTTTTGGATAAGGCTTCAACTCCTGGGGCGTTATATAAGTAGGTGAATCGACAGGTTCATTTATCGCCAAGTTAAAATCTGTGCTTGTAGAAGGTTGCTGTTGGGAAGGAGTTCTATGTGTTTCGGTGCCAATAGGTGCCGGATCTATGACTACTGTTACGTTTATATTTTCTGTTATTGGCCTATTTGTTACCTCTGCAGGCAAGAATTCATCATCTTAAAAAATTTCTCTGTTGTATGGCCAAATTCCTGTCACACTAAATCCTTTTTGTATATTGAGAGGTGTAACAGCAAGAGGAAATGAATCTTTAAGAATGATAGGTAAGTAATGATAGATGTGATAGCACCTACTTGCTTAGTTCCCCTTTTACAATAATTTTTGTAGGCCTTTGGACAGTTGTAAGTCCAGATTCGTCCATATTGTACACTTCTTGGAACTAAAATTTATATTTATCATAAACTTTGCCGAGATTGTTAAAAAACTGTGACACATTATGACGATTAAACGCGGTAGCTCGACCCATACTAGTAGCTTCAGGTGTCCAGACTGATAAAGTTCGATGCCTCTTCAAAAATCCATATAGCCAGTCTCTGGAAGCTATTTCATTAACCTTCCAATTTTCCGGAACAGATATTTAGTTGGCTGTTGCATATTGAAATGCAAATTTTCTCAAATCAGAAGTTGTAAGATCGTAATAAATTTTAGCAGACTGCTCAGTATATTCGGCAAGTTCCTCTTCTTCAGCATTGTTAAATATTTTTCTGGCCGTAGCGTAGCCGACTAAGTTCTTGTTACTGTTTTCAGCACCTAAGTTTGATTTTCTTTTCATATAGCGGTGCAATGTCATAAAATTAACTCCATAGCGATTGTCAAGTGTTCTTGTAAAACCGATTGCGCCGACCTTTCAAATTGTTCGGTTGGAATAATACCCCTTGTGGTTTTCTTGCTATACGTTTGCACCATGTTAAGCTATCGGAAAACAAAAAAAGAGGTTAGTCTTCGTAAGTTGGTATATTTATTTAAAAACCCCCTGGGCTACATAAAAAAAAACAAACGTTTTCGGACTAAACAGTCCATCATCAGGTTTAAAATCGCTAGGTTAAAATGCCTGAGCCACCAAAAATACATGGGTAAAAACCCTTTAAATTACATATAGTTATAAAAGATTATACATCTTGTTAAAAAACTGTGATGTTCAGTATTAAATTAAATATGACTTCAGGTAACATACATTGCAAAAATTGAGTTCCAGAGCCGGGGAGAGAACCTCTACGCACGGAGAACAGCTGGAAACTCAGGTTTTTGGTGGCTCAGGCATTTTAACCTAGCGATTTTAAACCTGATGATGGACTGTTTAGTCCGAAAACGTTTGTTTTTTTGATGTAGCCCTTTTAAGGGTTTTTAAATAAATATACCCACTTACGAAGACTAACCTCTTTTTTTGTGATACGTGGTATACAGCCAGCTACAGGAATTGTTTTCCTTGTGGATTTTATCTGAAAACAACCAAAACAATTTCATGATAGAAAAATTTAATAAAACCTAATCTGTGTTTCTAACATGCTTTGCGAAAATAAATGTAGGTAGGTATGCTATTCATTACAAACAAATTACTATCTACAAAATATATATATATATATATATATATATATATATATATATATATATTGTCAAAACAACTGCAATAGCACATTAAAGTTCTCCAATCAACAATACATGATTTTTGCAACCATGACCTACCATCCATCAATTAATAGAGTACCGGCATGTAAGTAATGTTTGTTTTGTTTTGTTTTATTTATTTGCTCATTTATTAATTTATTACAATATAAGATTGCTACTTTATACCAATTGTGGGCCTTACCTTGTCTGTTAATACCTTTTATATATTCAAATTATTCATTTTGAAAACCACAGACATGTAATATTGGCATAATTACTATAATTTGTATGAACTAATTTATTTGTTTATTTTATCTTTATGAGACACCACCCTAATTGGGTTTATTTTATTGCAGCATTAGTTTAACTTTGTATCTCGACCTGAAGATGCTTTGCAAATTGTAGAAAGCGAAACCGGTCGTCAGATTGTTAAATTAAATTGATTGTGAGTAAGTCTTATTATTATTTCTTTACCTATTTGATATGGACTCACACAAGCAACACCTTCATGATATATATATATATATATATATATATATATATATATATATATATATCCGGTTTTTTAGGCGTTACGCCCGTCCGGTAGGGATCTATGGAGGAGTATCACCGAGCCGCAAGCCCTTATCTCTTGCCGTACTGCTCCACCATAGGCCGATCAGTTCCCAGCATATCCTAGTCTAAGCCGCAGATTCATCTAGAATTTTAAACTGCTGCGTTAGACTTTTTGTTTTCTGTACACCGAGCTGGGGCTCGACCCACATCCACTGAACCATTCGACAGTGAAGCGAATGAGAGGCAGCCGCACAGCCCGCTGAGCTATCTGACCGACAACTTACCAATTTCTCACAAATAAAAACAAAAGCCACCTGACAACGGTACAGTTTTAGACCCGAAACCACATTCTAAGCAATAACACTATGATGGATGTCTGACTTGAGTATCAATATCCGTTCACAGATGACGGATCGGTTGACCCAACTTTCCATAAAATATCGGCAACTTATGATACTTGCTGTTTTTTAAAATAATTGTGTAACAACTTGCCCGTGTAACAACTTGCTCCCCTCTCCCCTACTTCTTTGTTTCTTCTCAGGCAAGACTCGAAAGTATTGAGCACTTCATTGTAAGACCGTATTGCTCTTAAACTGAATAAAGAAATCTTAAATTTTCAACTATAGCCAGTAGATTCTTTACTATCAGTTTATGGATCTCTTTCTGTTTAATTTTTGCTCGGTCAGTGTGTTTCCACATGTCAGTGTGTGTGTCAATGTGTGTGACACATGTCGCCAAAGTGGATAGGTTTTACGATTCTTTGATCTTGATGTTTCTGGTGCAGCTACTGTTTCTACACTGGCTTCAATTTCTTCCTTACTATATTCAGATTTATCTATTATAAAAAAAGTATAAATAAGTCATTTTAAACTATAATACATAGAAACAAAACAGTTAATACAAATGGCAAGAAAAATATAAAAAGAACTATAAAAATAATTAAACAAATCGTCGAAATCAATATCAAAACCACCTACAGTCTCTGTACTACTCTCATCTATTGAGGGAAGACGTTTTTTACCATAAAACGCAGCACAATCCATAATTATTTTGATCAATCTAAAAAATCCAAAAGACGAGAGTGAAGCTTTGGTAACGCTTAAAATTTTCAAAAAAAAAAATACAGAAAAATAATTATTTTTAGCATATATTACCGCCAAATGATAATCGTCCTTCTAGAAGTATGTAAAAAAATGCAACGTTCATATCGCAACCTGAGATGACAAGTGTCGTATCTTCCAAAACCAAGTTTCGAGATAATCGAATTTTAAACATTGCCACGGTTGCAGTAATTTTAATATTGTGTATAAGGTTACCACACATTTTTCAAATACTTATTGTAACAATTTTGTACCTCAAAAGCAATTCTTTTAAGTAAATGAATTACTTCTTTAGTTGTAAATAATTAAATAAAAACATGGGATGGAACATACAACAGTTTAATATTAGAAAATAAATGCACTACAGGATAAATTTTTTTATTAATAATTATAAAAAATTGAACAAAAATTATGATAATTTGTAAATGAATGACAAAAACGCATAACATATCAAAGAATATTTATACTGGATTGGACAAAACTTCCTCTTCTTCTTCTTCTTCTTGTAGTTCAACAACAAAATTATTGTGCTTATTATTGCTTACCAATGATTCATAGAAGTGTGCATGGGACTTAGGTATATGATTTTGTTTAAGCAACCACAATAAATCATTTTTTTTTTCAATCGAAATTCCAGGTTGGGTTGCGTACATTGGATCTAATGTTGAAGTGCAACCTCTTTTTCTTCCTCGGCTAGTAACTGTCTTCATTTGTATTTAAAAAAATTCCTTCTGCTTCCATGATGTTTTGTAAAATATTACATTTGGTTGGCGTTTTTCCACCATTAGCACATTTATTTTTAACCACTCCACCTTGTCCTTCTCTGTGTTAAGAGAAAAGTTAAATTCTCCAGCTAATTTCTTAAAATTATAGAAGTCACTGAAGTGTAATTCCTTCACAGCATAAGGATCTCCAGTTTTTTTGGCTGCACTGACTATACCAGCAAATTGTGAAGGTGTGTAGATAGGTGAACTCTTGAGACTTCTCCTACACTGACGTTCAATGCAGGAATGCATGGAATCACCTGAATTCTGTGTATGGCCAACTGTCAGATATTTGTGAGTTATGGTCTCCAGAGATTTACTATTTTGTAGAACATAATTGTACATCGTGGCAAGAAATTTGTTTTTTATTTTGAGCTGAGCAGTTATCTGAAAAAAATATTAAGTGTTTTACCCTTTCATCAACATGCTCCTGGATATAATTATAAACGCAACTTGCTATCTCTATCGCTCCTTTTTTTCCACGATTCTCATCCCATATGTAACAGAATCCTGCCTTTGAAACATTCTCAAAAATTGTAAAGTTGTAGGTATTTAAACGGCGTTTGTAGAAAAAGCTGGACACGTCACCTGATGGTGATGGAATTATAGCCTGTAAATCATATTCACATACTTTGATTTCTTCTGCCAGTTTGGCGCGCTTTACATCCTCGGATCTTTCTTCTCTCGATAACTTTACGTTTTCTCGATGAAATTGATAATTTACATCTCTATTCTTCTTCTCAAGTTCAGTACAATTAATATACTGATGGCAGGTTGCACACTGGTCCTTGCGAGGCACGAAAAATCCAATATTAAACTGGGTGTTAAATATGTGCCTATATTTACTCTCTTTCAAAACAGTATCTTTATGATCATCCTGACATTTCTTCTGATACAGGCGATACATTTCAGCGAGTGTTAACTGTCCATCGATGTACTTCCTTCGCGTTTGAGCACGAAGATACTGAGACTCCACTACCGGAAAGGAATCAATATGCTGTCTGGCATACTCTACAGCATCTGGTGGTAAAGTGCCATGGCTCTTATGTTTTCCACGTTCATCATCACAAATAATGCCAGATTCATCAACTTTGTTCCATGCGGTATAGACATACCTTTCACTGATCCCAAACGTATTAAGAAAAAAGGTTTTGCACACTTCTACATCATTACCATTTATCGGCAGCACATATTTATAATTATTGCACCTAATCTGTTTGCTGTGGTGAGATAGAGGTTTCTTCGATGTCTTCTGAACCAGAAAAGTTCGCTGCATTCTCAAATCACCAAGGGTCCAGAACTTTCGATTAATTTCGTGACGTTGGTCATCATTAAATTTTGCCGAACACTTCAATCTACAGCGTTCTGTACATGTAGGTTTCACTTGACGCTGTTCAACAATAACTTTTTTTCGTGTGACATAAGCTTTACCTGAATTGCGATTCTTTTTTCTAGTGTTGACTGCCCACTTGGATTCATTTCTTTTCCTTTTTCTAACTGTATTAACTGAAATTGAAAAAACTTCCTTTAGTAACTAAATTTACTGAAAACAATAACAATTATAAATGAATATTCAAAAGCCATCTTACTTTCATCTTCATCTGATTTTTCACCACTGTCTGCTTTAGCTTCGGCTATATGACCATTCTCAGTAGGACTAACTTTTGCAGCTGCTAGTAAATTTTTCATTTACGTCTTCAGGAATGATACCACAAGGAAAAGAATTTTGGTTGTTGTCAAAGTTAATAAATACCAAGTTGCCTTCGTCATCTACAGTAGCCTCCAAGACAGGTGTATCCATCGAGCAATAAGACAAAAGAGGGAATGTAAAGGTAGAAGGGGTAAACATATTGATAGACAGGAAGTGCCATCTTGAGAGGCCACTTTAGACAAGGATAGAGAGTCTCTCTCCTTGTTTGACATCAAATTTAGTTGGGTTATGTTATTGTTTGTCCCAAATGTCACATGAAATCTTATTTATATTGAAGTTTTTTAACAATTGTGTCGCATTTTAGACTCTTATCATTAATAATTAATTAAAACTTTCTCGTCTAAGACACATTTTGAAAAATATTATATAGCTACTGTTGATAAGTGTCGAAAAATTTAAATTTGGCGCCTTTGCATTTCCGGATGTGTCCGCCATCAGAGGCCACTTTTTTGGTCTCCTTTTTATAACGATTAGATTCCCTCTTTTGTCTTATTGCTCGATGGGTGTATCCTACATTAAAATAGAACGACAGAAAGATATTTATTGTCAAACTTTGATTTGGAAAAAATAATTTTAAAAATTTCTCACCTCTGTAATGATTTTTTCAGTGAAAATACTGCTATCGCTATCAATCTCTACAGTAACTAGATTGTCATCTGCTTCAAGTAATGTCTCCTGTAAAATTAAAAACACAGTTACCATAAACAGTCTCAAAATTTTCAGAAAATTAATAAATAAAATTCGTGCTAGGTATCTACTACGGTTCTATTTCCAACGCTCAACAGTAATAAAAAATATTTAATGTATCAAATAACGAACAGTATATAATTACGGGAACAAAATGTATTATAATAATATAATAAATTATTAACTTACCGTTTTATCCTTAGAGCAACTTTGCTTGACAGACAAAAGATTATCATCTTTTTCTTGAACTAAGGTACTTGATTCACAAATCATTTGTGATAAATGCAACATCAGTTTACTACGAGTGATGAAATCTTTTCCACAACTATTACAACTCATTGTAAATAATTTTAATACCAGGCCGCTGTTAACTGTTAAACACAGACTAAAAACAACTAAACTAAAATAAGGTTAGAAAAACCGGTCTCATTGCGCAGTAACTTCCAAAACCTAGAGTCGAACTGTTGTATGTTACATGCCACATTCGATTCAACTAGAATACTGAAGTGAATACTGTAGTAAGTTACATACGACATATATTTCCTTAAATGAATCTGTGGTATGTAACATACAACAGTCTTCTTTTCAGAGGCTGGGCATCTTTTTTAATTAAAACAACTGTTGTTGGCTAAATAACATTTAAATGATGAGAGCTGGATATTACGACAGTGTTTCATTGACAAGAGTTCTTTTAATCACATACGAATCAAACATAACCTAAAAATGGTCATTTTGGAACTTACAACAGTTGTCATCTCAGGGTGCGATATGTTGCTTGATTCCAATTTATAACAATAAAAATGCCACAGTACACTATAACCTATCTTTTCATTAGTATACTGTCAAACAGAAACATCTCATCTGAAGGTGCCGCGCGAACGAACTTAATCAAAACGGGTTACTATATTGTCCCTGGATGCCGATTCCGCCAGCGTCGCCGTCCAACATGGATTGTTTTATGCATAAGATCACTGTTTAGCAAACGTTATGGAAACGTCACGCTCAGCCTTATAGGGTTAAGTATCTCTATACAATTAAGAAATTACTATATTACCAGTCCACAATGAAGGGCAGGCAATAGATTTGTTTGCTTGACTCTTGACTCTTTTGTCCTATATATATATATATATATATATATATATATATATATATAATATATATATATATATATATATATATATATATATATAATGTCGGTTTACAACGTTCTTCGACGTCTCCCGATTTCCAATCTCCATCTCATTCTATCGTTCCATAGATTGTCCTCTAGTTCTCTTTCCCTGATTTCTTTATCACCTCCTTCTCTCCAACTTCTTCTAGGTCTTCCTGGTCTCCGCTTACCTCTTTGCTTTGCTTTGGTTGTCATTCAAGAATTTGTCTTGGTATTCTATTCTCCTGCATTCTCCTTACGTCACCGTACTATCTGAGTTATGCCGTTTTGATGTCGTCAACAATAATATGTGTAACCCCCATGATTTCTCGGACTCTCTCGTTTGTTATTCTGTCGCGCCTAGAGATTCCCGCCGAGCGGCGGCAGAAGTCCATTACTATTGCTCTAAGCATTTGTTCTGTCTTATAGGGGCCACACTTCGCATCCATATATTGTGATACTTTTTATTATGGTGTTATATATTCTTCTTTTATTTTCCTTAGAGATATTTTTATCCCACAGTACGCTGTTCAGTGGGGCTATTTCGTTTCTTTACAGCTGCATATAATTTTCCGTCCTGAGTGATCTTTACTCCTAGCTATTTGTAGTCGTCACATAGTTTGATCTCTTGATTTTATTCTACGACAAGGTTATGTTGATCTCCTCCGATACTCATGTACTCAGTTTTTTCCATATTCACTTTAAAACCCCACTCTGTAAACTCTTCCTATAGTTTTCGCATCATGTAACTAAGGTCTTGGGAGTCCTGTGCGATGATTACCTCGTCATCCGCAAACTACAGAGTGTACAAAGTTAAGTCCATTAGTGGTATGCCCGTATTCGTACATTTTTCTTCCATTTGTTGAGTGCTGCTTCGAGCTATATTTTGAATAATGTTGGGGATATACAGCATCCTTGTCTTAGTCCTTTAGTCACTTTGAATCCCAGTGTTATCAGATTTCCTGTTTTAATTCTTGTTGTTTGTTGGTAGTACAACGTTTTTACCGCTTCAATCAATTCTATATTTATATTTGTTTTCCCCAGTGCCTCCCATAATTTATAAAGCGGAACACTATCTATTATATGCTTTCCTAAGGTCTACGAACGTCAGGTGGACTTCTTGGCCACGAGCAACTTTCTTTTTAATTATCTGAGTAATAGAGAAGACATGGTCTGTTGTAAATCGACTTGCACGAAAACCAGCCTGTTCTTCGGTTTCCATATCTTGGTATTCTTCTTCTATTCGATTTTTTATTTTTTTCCCATATAGTCTGCTATTACTACTAGTGACTGCAATTCCTCTATAGTTTTTAGGTTTCGATTTATCTCCCTTTTTATGAATGGTGCTCATATGTGATTCTTTCCATTCCTCAGGTATTTCATGTTTATTTATGCATTCCTGGAAAAGTTGTCGTATCCGTTGAATTAGTATTTTGGGTCCATGTTTGATGAGTTCCGGAGCTACATTTCCTGGGCTAGGTGATTTGCCATTCTTTAGATATCTGCATACTAGACAAGGTTGCATACTATCACCATTATTGTACAACATATATTCTGAATATATAATAAGAAAAGTACTAGATGAATGGGATGGAGGAATCACTATAGGAGGCAGAAAAATCAGTAACCTGCGATACGCAGATGACACACTTATACTAGCAGCGAATGAAGTCGAAATGATTACCATCATCGAACGGCTAAGCCGAATAAGTGAAGAATGCGGACTTCAAATCAACACCGGAAAAACAAAAATAATGATTGTAGACAGAGCAAATAATAATCTACCGCATATACGCCAAATAGGGATTTTCGAAGTAGTCGACAGATTTGTATACTTGGGCTCTCTGATAACCAACAATGGTGATTGTTCCTCAGAAATCAAACGTAGACTAGGAATGGCCCGAACCGCAACTGCTAAATTAATTAAAATATGGAAAGACCGAACAATAACAAGGAATACTAAGCTCAGGTTGGTCAATGCCCTTATTTTTCCCATTGCTACATATGCAGCTGAAGCATGGACTCTCAAAAAAATCGATAGAAGTAAGATCGAAGCCTTCGAAATGTGGGTATATAAAAGAATTCTACGCGTGTCCTGGACAGAACATAGAACCAACCTGTCAATTCTGGAAGAGCTTCATATCAAAGACAGGCTACTAAAAAAGTAAACCAAGCATACCTAACTTACTTCGGCCACATAGCTAGAAGAACGGGCACCATGGAACTATTGGTAGTAGAAGGAAAGATAGAAGGCCGAAGACCAAGAGGAAGATCTCCAATACGATGGGTAGACCAAATGAAGAGTTTGGTGGGAAAATCCCTACATGAAGCCGTCCATATGGCACATAATCGCAGTCAATGGAGACAGCAGACTAACAATATTTAGGGTGTCACTACGCCCTGACAAGGGCTAAAGGATTGAGGAGGAGGAGATATCTGCATACGGTTTCGACTTCTCTTTCATTTATTTTGATTGGTGATCCTATCAGCCTGACGCCTTGTAGACCATAGTTCTCTAACTGTTTGAAGGGCTCTCTTGTCTCTGTTAGTAAATCTTTAAAGTATTGTTCCCAA
Organism: Diabrotica balteata; assembly: GCA_918026665.1. Lineage (NCBI taxonomy): Eukaryota > Metazoa > Arthropoda > Insecta > Coleoptera > Chrysomelidae > Diabrotica > Diabrotica balteata. The sequence continues at coordinate 12,230,486 of OU898283.1, read as the reverse complement.
GTTTGCGGTGACATGGATTGGATAATATCTATTTTTCTGTTGTTTCTTAATTTTTTTTAACAGTTTCCAGCTTTCTGAACTTTGGTTTCTACCAATGTATGTATTTAGCATGTTGCACTTTTTTTCCAGGATTCGTTTTTCTTTTGGCAAATTTTTTTCTGACCATCGCTTGCATTCTTTTGTATTCGATTCTGTCTTCCACATTTCTTGTGTTCAGATATTTTTGATACAATTTTCTTTTTTGTGTTATTTCCTGCGAAATATCTTGATCCCACCAATATGGTTTTTGTTGTCCGATCTCTTCATTTCGTCCTAGTGCTTCTAGGACAGCGGCGTGTTACATTCTTTGATGGTTTTGTATAACTAATTTATATTCCTGGTATTATCTTCCGTTTCAATTAGTTTTTGTACCAGTCTACAGTTTATATAGGTTTCTAACACTTTCTTGGTGTAAACTTTTCAAATTGTATCGTATTTATTGTACTTGCGCCTTTGTATGGTTATCTTGCAGCGGTTTCTGTTCTCTTTTATGTGGAAATAAAATATCTGAACGCAGGAGGTAGTGGTCACTGCCGCAAGTGGGTCCTCTACACTCTACAGTCGACTATTTTGTTTGAGGATGACGTAGTCTATAACTGATTTTAAGTTTCGGGTTTCTTGAGTCCACGTATATTTATGAATATTTCTTTGTAGAAAATATCCATTCATGATTCTGAGTCCATTCTGATTGCATATATCTATTAACCTTTCTCCGCTAATGTTCGTATTATCTTCTCCATATCTACCTACTACTTTATCGTTGTTCTTTTTGCCGACTCTGCTGTTGAGGTCTCCCAACATTATTATTTCTCTTGTGTTGTCCACCTTTGTGATTTCTTCATTCAGTTGTTCGAAAAAGTTATCTTTCACATTTACAATAGCATCATCATTGATTGCATATATATCCAGAATGGTCAGTCTGTATCCTTTTATACATATATTCATTTTGATCATTCTTTCGTTGATGCCTTCCCATGATGTGATGTATTTTCTGAAGCGACGGTGTATCATAATGGAGACTTCTTGTTGAGCTATACGTTCTTTTGTGAGTCCGGTGTAGAAATGATCGTATTTACCTAGTTTTTTCGATCCTTGACCTTTCCGTTTGGTTTCCGTAATAATAGCTATGTGTATCTTCATTTTGTTTAGAATTTTTAAGATATCTGGAGTTTTCTTCAATATCCCTTGGACGTTCCATGTCGCAAAAATCATTTTCCTGTTCCGTAGCATTTTTCGTCGTCGTATATCAGTCCCGTTCCGAGGCTGGATTTTGGAGTTTTTAATCTTTACCATGCTTGACGTGTATCGAGTGGTTAACCCGATGCCCCAACCCCCAACTTGGAGGACCTGGGTTTGATTTTGGAGCTCTCCTTCTCCTAGACGGTTTGCTTTCACTGCAGCTTAAGAGTATCATCTGCCCTACCTATTGGTCCGCGGGTGGTATTGTATTTTTCACCTACCCGCCAGCTGATGCTGGTAAGGGCTTTCCCCTATCAGGCTCTCCCTAGAGATTGTCCTAAATTGTCTCCCGTTTTTATCCTAAATTGTCTAACCAACATCAATACCGAGTACAAGGAGATGAATTAACATTTTTCGATACGATAAAGTGTTTTATGTATAGTATCATTAGGTTAGTATTAGTTCTTGTTATCTATCTTATTAGTTTTGTTTTAATGTACTTATTACCTTTTGTTCATTATTAAAAACAATCAATATTTATAGTGTATTTTTATGTATGAGAGAGTAATAAAACAATAAATTATGTATGCAAATCCCTAAACTGTTGATACGGGTGACTCAATGAAAAACAGATATTTGTCAACAAGTTTACAGAAGTATATAGGAAAACAATTTTAAATTGAGTATGACCACCAGGTATAAAGGTTGGAGCAGAATATAATACAATAGTTGTGAGGGTTACTAATCCCTAAATAAGGTTGCCAGTGTCGGAGTGATGGAGGTTAACAGGTACTAATGAATTTGCAAGAAATGTAAGATGTTTATTTTATTGGTTATATATAACCAATAAAAGTTTAATAAGTACCTACCTATTTGCAAAATAAAGTTTAATTCTTTAGATAAAATAAAACGTTTTATTTTATCTGAAATGAGTGCATTCCACGAAGTAAGGGTTTCAACAATCAAACATTTAATTCGTTAATTCCAGGAATCTACGACAGTAATTGACTAGATAATTACCTTCTAAACTTATTCCACAGAAAATGTGATAGTGGGTTTTTCCATTTTGTAGGAAGGTCCAAGTGGCGTATTCAAAATTCTTAACAGTTCACTAAAAGTAGGTACTTCAGTTGCAAGGTGCAGTTTATTGTGTATACTAGTGTTGGTCCTTTAACAAAAATTGGTCCTTTAACAGTTAATGAAAAAACATTAATATTTAATTGTTTTAAGTCATTTACAGACAAACGTTTATGTGAAAGTGTTGATGAGACTGTTGAGTTAGTTAGCAGTACACTTGGTGTTGGGAAATCTACGATTTACAGAGTTATTAACGAAGATAAATGTGGTAGTTTTCAAATGCCACGTAATGCTCCAGGGAAACCAAAATTTCAAATAGAATATCATTTTAAAGAAGGACTTCGACGGAAAGTGCATGAATTCTTCTTTAGACAAGAATTTCCAACATTGGATAAAGTTCTTGTCTCAGTTCGAGATGATAAGGATTACCCAGAAATGAGTCGAAGTACGTTATGGAAACTTTTAAAAGAAATAGGCTTCCGCTGGAAAAAGAATCCCAGAAAGTCTATTTTATTAGAAAGAAGCGATATTGTCATATGGAGAAGACATTTTCTAAGAACCATAAAGGAAATGAGAAAGCAAAGAAGAAAAATATTTTATCTTGATGAAACATGGATCAACGAGGGCCATACACCAAATAAATTTTGGCAGGATGAAACTGTTACAAGTCAAAGGCACGCTTTTGTAAATAACTTATCTACTGGTTTAAACTCACCATCAGGAAAGGGACGCAGGCTGATAATAGTACACACTGGCAGTTCAGACGGTTTTGTTGAAGGTGGTTTATTAACTTTTGAATCAACTCGTACCGGTGACTACCATGAAGACATGAACGCTGATGTCTTTCAAGAATGGTTCGAACAAATGATAGATCTTCTTCCTAAGAACTGTGTAATAGTAATGGATAATGCAAGTTATCACTCCAGACTTATAGAAGGACTGCCCACAACCAAGTGGTTAAAAAAAGACTTGCAGAATTGGCCGAGTTTAAAAAATATTACGTACCATCCCGGATCTATAAGAAAGGAACTTTATTCGTTGTGTGCCCTTCATAAAGAAAAATTTAAAAAATACGAAATTGATGAAATTGCCAAAAATCGTGGAAGGACAGTACTTAGATCCCCACCATATCATTGTGAATTAAACCCGATTGAACTGGTATGGGCACAGATAAAGAGTGAAGTTTCAAGAAAAAATACCACTTTTAAAATTCATGATGTTAAACAGTTGTTTTTGAAGGCCGTAAATAATGTAAAACCTGAAAACTGGGAAAAGGCAGTAAATCACACTATTAAAGAAGAGGAAAAAATGTGGAAGCTGGACAATATTACTGATAAAATGATCGAGCCAGTTATTATAAATCTTGGTTCTGAAAGTTTATCTTCTGAATCTGATTTGGATTTGTAACAAGTAGCTGTAAGTTTTATATTAATATTTTTATTCATCTATTTAACATACCTTAGACGGTTTTAAAAACTCTTTTTCTCTTTTGTAATTTTTAAAAATTAAAAAAAATGTGAATTTTTTAAAACCCTTTTAATGTAGGCCAGTCAGTTCAAATATAGTGTGTGATAAAAGAGGTCACTTTTGTTTACATATACATAACACTTTATAACACTGAAATAATTCATATATTTTTTACAATTATTCAAAGTAATTTTTCAATTAATCTTGAGCACGCCCATGGAGTGGTCGAAGGTACCAGTTAAAATTATGCTAATTACTCTCTCGTTCATAAAAATAAACTATAACACCCTTGTATAACTTACCATAGGGACTAACTATGTTAAAAGCATATAGTGATTAACAAAGGGTAAGTGATGTACTTCGCGAATACTGTCAAATATTTTGTTTCATGTTATAAGCAAACTTTAGCAATAATATCGTGAAACTAAACCGAGAAATGTCTTTTTAATATGTTAATTTAAATCTGCATAAACTATTTACTTCGAACGATCCGCATTTTACAGATTTTTCGCCTAAGGACTATAAAATGATAGCTCCCAGTAGACGGCAATTTAATTATTGTAGTTTGTAAATAACAAGAAATTCAGTCGTCTTTATTAAGCGAATGAAGACAAACATTTTATTGACTATATTATAATTTTATACCCAATTACGGTACGTCTTCTATGTGCAATCTTGATATGGTAGTGAAATTATTACTTTAATTAATTGGACCATCGTTAATAAACTTTTTTATAATCACAGTTTTATGATAATTCCTAAGCTGCCGCTTTCTAGCAGCATTTGCCGAGAAGATCCCGTTGCATTTTGAGATAAAATCAAATATAAGTAAGTGTTAATGTAATAAAACTCTCATGAATCATACAGATTTATTGCTATTTTATGTGAAGTGTATATTTAAAATATCGTTTTAAATAAAGGGTCAGTATGGTTAATTTATTTTAATAAAGAGAAAGAAACGGAACCTTATACGCCTTCCCAAACGATGAGAATATGTAAAACATGGATAAAGAAAACAGATCACATAAAAATACTACGTGGAGATCTACTACAGGGATGGATAATACTACAGGGATGTATCCTATCACCGTTGATATTTAATATGTATTCGGAGAAAATTTTTAACGAGGCTCTTTACGGAATAGACGAAGGTATCCTTCTAAATGGTGAAAGAGTAAACAATGGTAGATATGCCGACGACACCATGGTGATAGCAGATAGTTTAGAGGGACTTCAGAGGCTAATGGACAGAATAAACGAGTACAGTCAACAGTACGGACTAAACATTAATACCCACAAAACGAAACAAATGATTATCAGCAAGGAGAATATAAACGGGGCTCATCTATACATTAATGGGACGCAGATAGAGCGAGTAAAACAGTATTGATTCATTGGAACTATTATAAACGAACAGTGGAGCAATGTACAGGAAATAAAGTGCCGCAGCAAGAACGTTCTTTAACAAAATGAGCGCCATCTTCAAAAATCACAACATATCCCTAGATACAAGAATGAGACATTTGAGATGCTATGTTTTCTCTGTGTTGTTGTACGGGGCGGTGGCATGGACGCTTACAGACACCACTATTAAAAAACTTGTATTTGAGATGTGGCTTTATAGAAGAATGCTGAGAATATCATTTTATTATATTATATGTTAATATAATATAATAAATATAATATAATATAATATAATATAATATAATATAATATAATATAATATAATATAATATAATATAATATACCTAATATAATATAATATAATATAATATAATAAATTAAATATTAACATTATAATATAATAAATATCAACAATTTTTGTTTTTAAAAAGGTTTTTAGGTGCTTTTAAGTCGCGACATTTTTACACTTAAATCACTATTAATTCAATTCTCGAAAATTCGCAAAAAAGGCATAATTACCCCCGTGTTGGGTTGCGGCACTATTTTTTTCTTTAGTATTGAGTTATAATAAATAAAAAAACTGATCCGAAGAGTGTGCTCTCAAATTTCAAAATCAATGCTTTTGGCATCAAACATATATTTTCTGTGGAATTTATTATTATATAAACCTCTGTGATATTTTAACTTCAGAAAACCTGGCAGTCTAGACATAAGTGTAGTTAATTCATTATATAGTATAGTAATTTAGGCATTCATCAACCATAATAATAATTATGCCTGTTGAAAATATTAAATCACGAATAAAGTTATCATTGTGGTTAAAAAGTGTATGGCCCAGAAATAATATGCTCTTCTTAACACTATAATAAGTGTAATTATTAATATCATAATAATATAAAAGAAAAACTATTGCAGAAATAAATATTAGAAACAGTTAGATATATAATGAATTTCTGCATGTGCTAAATTAAAAACATAAACGTTATTTAAAAAAATTTTTGTAGTCTTGTATGAAGATCTTACGAGTATGCTTACTCCATGCTTGTTAAATCCTAATTACTCGTTTTCTGTTTTTGCATAAGATAAAAACGCGTTTTGTGCCTTAAAAAACATGTTAAAAACGTATTTTGAATTAATTACTATTTATAACTGGGAATAAGCCACAATTAAAGATAAAAAATACGTTTATTTTTGTGGCTTATTCCCAGTTATAAATAGTGATTAATTTACAATGCCACAAGAAAATAGCTTCAGAACAGTATTTTGAATGTATTGTGTTTTAACAATTAACGTTGGTAAGCAGATTTTAGGTCAGTAGTTTCTGGCCCCAATGAATTAATATTTTGGCATACAAAATTTAATAACCAGATCGTGGCCTCTTCGTCTAGATCAACTCAACATAGCTCTGCACAGGCCAATAATCTCTATAACCTAAAAGTTACTCCTCCATAACCATAGAACCAATTGCTAATATTTTTTCATCAAGAAATTAAGCAATCGTATTTACTGCACTTGACTATACCAAAATGAAAGATTACACAACTTCAATACCTCACAATACAGAGGAAGTTGAGCACCTTTTGAAAACAGTAACAGTCAGATGACTAAAGAAGTAACTAATGACATCCAACAGAAGCAAACCCAAATGAACCGACAAGCTGTGCAACATAACTCAACTAGCTAAATAAAACAGATTCAGTATCACAAAAAGGTACAGATTCTACACTGTCCCCAACTCTTTTATGAAAACATATTTTTGCATTATCAAAAAACGAAAAAGAAAAGACTAAATTAAGCCAAACAAGAAACCAAAAAAGTCCAAGGTTCCAAGAAATTAATACCTCTTGTTAAAAAAATATAATCCTTACTGTAAAATATTTAACCTAAATATACTTAATGATAGAATTACAGAAGGTTCTATTCCTGCTATAGACCTATTTACATGCAAACCATTAATAACCCATATTATGCTTTCATGGGCTGTATTATTCGCTATACGATAGTGATCACTATCTTAATATAATTCATAACGAAGAAGCATCTATAGATATACCACAAGCAAATTGAAACTTAAAAAATTCGGAATGGACGAAATTTCAAATCCATATGCAATTAGTACAACTTTCTTATAACAATGAACTTTATTTAAGCAAAAATTAAACATCTTGTAAAAGCTAGGATACAACAGAATAACTATTCATAATAATTATGTCTAAAAAGCCATAAATCATATTGAAGACTGGTCATTTACAAGTGGACTTTAGTTCAATACCCTCAAAACCAAAGCATCGTGTTTTACGAAAAGTCACCAAATACAACCGAAGAACTTATTTAAATGGGGGACAACTTAACATGTAGACGAAGTTAGATTCCTCTGTATGATCTTTGACCAAAAACTCACCTTTTCTTCTTCTTCTTCTTTTTATGTAGACATGACTCTGTCTCATTTTCAATGTGTCTCCAGTCAGTTTTTCGTTGTCGAATCGTTTTCGCGGTCTTCCTACTGATCGTCTTCTTATTGGGGAACCGTTTCGTTCCATTTTCGTGTACCATCTAAAGGTACTAAATATAGTAGTTATTTACTAACATTGTATCGGTTCTTGTTTTAATTATTTAATAAATTCTAAAATAATTTTGTTGTCTACATTTAAAATTATGCAAGAGTAAACTATCATCTGTGCTATCACACAGAACAATGGTTGGTAGAAAGTCTTAACATTTTCTGTAAAGCAATTTATCTTTTTTAACTTAACAATTTATTAGACTCGCTTATTTACGGTGGAATCTTCAGTTATATAATGTTGAGTCTGGCAGATGTTACAAAATTAAATTTTTTATACAAAATTTGCAATTTAGATGACACCGTAGTGTTATTGTATAGTACTGAAGCTATTTTCCTGTTGCATATTAAAGTAATTAATATTTTAATGAGAGTAAGACACAATAAGTTTAATGACGTTTCAATTTTCACTTCGAAAATCCTTATCCAAATAGAAACATTAATAAATTAAACAAATTTTCTTTTTTGGTACTTGGTGAAAAATTCTTCTAATTTAATTTGTATAAGTTCCAATGAAATTATTATTCTGTTACCATTAGTTCAACACAATGCTTTTAAAACTTTTTTGCCTCTTAGAACTTTTTCGATGAGCCAGTTTTTATCGAGATGGGGTTACTTTTTTATTAAGGCGCGTACAAACTAGCACACGTATGCGGTGAGAAGCCACGCATATGCGTGCGTACTCAAACCATTCGCGCTCTAGACGAGTCAAGTTAGTAGAAAATAAGCGTTTTTTCGTCACAACTGTATAGACGGGTTTGACAGTTGAAATGGATAGTATGAGATATTACAAAAAGACTCTCATCTAGGGATTCATGAATTTTTTAGTGGAACTATTTTTAAATAAACAATTAAGACGTCAATATCATTATTTTGCTCATAACTTATTAACTTGTCTATTTAGAGATTTGACGTCCACAGTTGTTGAGAAAGAAAAAATACACAAAATGAGATATACTAAATTAAAATCGGTTAATAAAAAAAAATGTTATTGCATAATAACCAAGTAAAACGGCTGTTTTTGATTATTGTTAATAACTCTTTTAGTAATCAATAAAATTTATTTAAATGTATCTTAACTTAAAGATCTCATCGTGTTCGAAGTGTGTGCGAACGATAGGCTAGATCCGTCAAATAGTTTTTGCACAATTTAATTTGTTTATAAGATTTTTTGAAAAATGCACAAATTTCTAAGGCCGGTCCAGATAATTTGGCTGAATGGATCTTAATAATCCGGGGCTTATTTTCTTCGATGAGATATATATTAATATCCTGTGGAAAAAAAAATTTAAAAAAAAGTACGTATTAATAAATAGCACTTTTTAAGTTTATAAACATTTACAATAACTCCGTACTATTTAGTTTAAATTAAATGACAATAAAATATTCGGAAGGCGGGTTTAGAAAACAACAACTTTAAAAAAAAAAGGTCCTGCGACCATTAGGTGCCGAGTTAGTCCTTTTTTTTTTAAATCACTGTTACGTCAATTAACAACATTAAGGGCTGAAATTAACCAATCTTTTAGAAGAAAAGTCAAAGTTATTCACAAAATGTTTAGCAAAAAAAATAATTGAAAATTGTTTAAACAGGAGTGTTGTAAACGAAGAGTACTTTGCGTTCCGACTAGAATGGAAGGAGTGGGGATTGCCGATTGCACACAAGCCGCGCTCTCCAAAAAAGTCGAGCGCACGGTTTCAAAATAGAGTGCTTGGAAAAAAATGACATATCTCGGGTTCTAGTGGACCAAATTTGTTTTTTTTTAAACTGGGGTACAACGTTAAAATAATAACATTTAACGTACTTTCATTGCAAAATTATTCAAAACAAAGCAGCTAATGACTACGGAATGTACAAACTTTTTCTTAAGTCGTCTTTTTATTGTTATTTTTCTATTTATTTATTTCAAATATGATTATATTAAATAAATGTTATAAGTAAATGAACATTTTGAATAATGTTTACTAAAAATTTATTAATGAAATAATAAATTAATTTGATGTTATTACAGAAGTTGAAATTTTGTGTAGTGATTTTTTAAAATAATTTAATTTACTGTAATTTTCTACGCTTAATTTCTATATCGTCACTGCTACTACTATGTAAACATTCATCTTCACTTTCATCTTCAATTTTACTTGTATTATAACTTTCATAAATCATTTCATTTTCATTGTCGCTATTCTCATCAAACCCAGTTAAATACATTTCATCAATTATCTCTTGTTCATCTGTTGTATCGTTTTCTTCTTAATTAATAATTTCATAAATATTAGTACATTATAATAGTAAAATAATATTATATTCAAAGTTAACCGTATATTATTCAGACAACGTGGTACAACCATGTGTTTATATTAATATATATCACAACACGTAGTTTTTTTAATATTCAGATGAATTTTACGTACCATTAATTATTTGTAACAATTATTAAATAAAACAAAACACTAAATTTCAATACAACAAACCGGTTGTATAGTCGCAGGAAAATGAGTTGTAACGCTTTCGGCGTGCGCTCGACGCTCGACTTTTTTTAGAGCACGGCTTGAGTGCAATCGGCAATCCCCACTGCTTCCATTTGAGTCGGAACGCAAAGTACTCTTGGTTTACAACACTCCTGTTTAATCAATTTTCAATTATTTTGTTTGCTAAATATTTTGTTAAAAACTTTGACTTTTCTTCTAAAAGATTGGTTAATTTCAGCCCTTAATGTTGATAATTGACGTAACAGTGATTTAAAAAAAAGGACTAACTCGGCTCCTAATGGTCGCAGGACCTTTTTCTTTTTTTTAAGTTGTGTTTTTTAACCAGATTTCCGAATATTTTATTGCCATTTAATTTAAACTAAATAGTACGGAGTTATTGTAAATGTTTATAAGCTTAAAAAGTGCTATTTATTGTTAAATCATTTTGTGTACATAAACGTAATTTTTTTCCCTTTTTTTTTCCATAGGATATTAATATATGTCTCAACAAAGAAAATAAGCCCCGGATTTTTAAGATCCATTCAGTCAAATTATCTGGACCGGCCTTAGAAATGTGTGCATTTTTCAATAAATCTTATAAACAAATTAAATTGTGCAAAAACTATTCGACGGATCTAGCCTATCTTTCGCACACACTTCGAACACGATAAGGTCTTTAAGTTCAGATACATTTAAATAAATTTTATTGATTAATAAAAGAGTAGTTAACAATAATCAAAAACAGTGGTTTTGCTTGGTTATTATGCAATAAATTTTTTGTTTATTAACCGATTTTAATTTAGTATATCTCATTTTGTGTATTTTTTTTTCTCAACAACTTGTCTGTAGACGTCAAATCTCTAAATAGACAAGTTTATAAGTTATGAGCAAAATAATGATATTGACATTTTAATTGTTTATTTAAAAATATTTCCACTAAAAAATTCATGAATCTCTAGATGAGAGTCTTTTTGTAATATCTCATACTACTTATTTTAACTGTCAAACCCGTCTATACACTTGTGATGAGTAAAAACCTAACTTGATCGGCCTACTCAGAGCATTCGTTGAAATTAGAAATCACCGCATATGTATGCGTGCTTAAGGCGCTCCATCCATTCTCGAAAAAATGTCTGAGAAGCTGCTTATAGTTAGTGCCGCTTTTGTTGTTATTAATTCATTAAAAAAGAAAAAACAAAGTAAAAATAGGTAATGGTAGACGACGCATTTATTTAAAAGAAGAGCCCTACAAATAAAGTCCGATTTACTATACCTTATTCCATTAAGCGATGCAGGGCATATAAACAACGATAAATTTAACAGATAATTGTTAAAGGTGTTCCAAATGAGTCTACTCGTTCCGATAAGTAACAGTATAATTATGACACTTTATAATTTTTTTTTCTCAAATATTCGTGTTTATTGCATAGTAAATAAATTAATGTTTTCACTGAATACATAGTAAGTGAAAAAATAATCCGATTTATAAAATTAATCAATATTTTATGCATAAATGCAAGTAACAGTTCTTCAAAAATATTTAAAATCTAACCGAAATGTCCATCTTTATTTCGTCTGGCGACGTTATCGGCGGGTCATACCGGTTCGGACACGATTTAATGTTTACATTTTCCTGCATCGCTTATTGAATTTTACTATAGTAGATTTGGCGTTAGAACCTAATACTGGACAAATTAAAAATTTTACACGTATGTCAGTAGAAGACTTTGAACGTATTGCATAGTATGGGCCCCGTAATAAAGAAAAACAACACAGTCTTAAGAAAAGCCATACCTGTTAAGGAACGTTTACTGATAACATTAAGATTTCTGGCCACAGGGAACACTCTGTATTTGTTTGTCCCAAGAAATTGGTACCACATTTATATATTTACACTAATTTTTTTTTTCGACCGGCATCTTAGAAACCTCGGTAGCTCATTTTGGTTTGCAGCATTAAAAGTTTGACGAAAAAGTAGCACAGGTTCGTTAAAACTGCAATGCTTTATCTTCCATAACAACCGAAATAACCTATAAAAGTGTCCGAATTGGGACACCCTGTACTTACTGTAAAAACACAATACCTTTTCCTGTATCCACGGACTTCTTGCATTTGCTCCTTTGAGCCCTAAAAGACCCAAGTAAGCTGCTCATTTTCTTATTTACAACTGCTGAATCTATATCAAGATTTCTTATTTTTTTGACTCCATAATATAGGGTTTTCTTCATACAAATCTATGAATTGCAAACATTGTTCATTTGACCACTCCATTTTACACATTCTTCTTCTTCTTCTTACGGTGCCTATCCGTTTCGGATGTTGGCGATCAACATGGCTATCCTAACTTTGCTTGCTGCTATTCTGAATAGTCCGGTTGTCGATGTATTAAACCACTTTCTTAGGTTTTGAAGCCAAAATATTCTTCTTCTTTCTGGTCCTCTCTTTCCAAATACCTTGCCCTGAAGAATGAGTTGCAACAAGCCGTATTTCTGTTTATTCCTCATAACATGGCCAAGCTATTCTAGTTTGCGCTCTTTGATGGTGTTAATAATCTCGCATTCCTTGCCTATTCTACGTAGGACCTCAACATTAGTCACACGATCCACCCATGAAATTCTTAAGATACGTCTGTAACACCACATCTCGAATGCCTCGAGTTTTCTTAAGGAAGCTTCAGAAAGTGTCCAGGCCTCTACTCCCTATAATAAGGTAGAAAATACATAGCATCTTATGAGAGAGATTTTGCTAGCAAGTGGTAAATCATGACTTCTGAAAGGAGACTTTATCATTATGATACGCTGATCTCGCTTTTCCTATGCGTTGTTTTATCTCACTGGAGTGATCCAATTGGCTGTTAATGTTGGTACCAAGGTATGTGTAACTGTCCACTCTGTCAATTGGATGTTGGTTAACCAAAAGCTGTGTATTTAATATTTCGCGCTTACTGACTACCATGTACTTTGTTTTCTTCGTATTAAGATCAAGTCCGTGTTCTCTACTTATATGTGATATATGCGACATTATTCTTTGCAAACCGTCCAGACTATCTGCAAAAACTACTGCGTCGTCGGCATATCTAATGTTGTTTAGACGCATTCCGTTGACTAATACGCCTTCTTGTAGTTCTCCCAGCGCTTGTTCGAAGATATATTTAGAGTATATATTAAATAACACCGGCGACAGAATGCATCCTTGCCTCACTCCTCTATCTATGGAGACTGCCTCTGTCAATTGATCATCCACTTTAATATTGGCTGTTTGGTTGTAATATAAATTATAGATGATTCTCAAGTCCCTATCATCTAGCCCCACTTCTTTCAAGATGTTTATAAGTTTATCATGTTTTACTCTATCAAATGCCTTTTTGTAGTCGATAAAACAAATATACACATCGCAGTTAACATCCCTGCATCTTTGCATAAGCATTTGGACAGCAAATAGAGCCTCTCGGGTGCCTAAGGAATCGCGGAATCCAAACTGCGTCCATGATACTTGTTCTTCGCGTTTTTTATATATTCTGCCGTGTATCACTTTCAAGAACGTTTTAAGTAAGTGGCTCATTAGGCTAATTGTTCTGTAGTCTTCGCATGTCTTGGCATTTACTTTTTTTGGTATGGTCACGAAGGTCGACTTTAACTAGCTTTGGGGTATTTTTCCAGTTACGTATATGTTGAATACAGTTGTTATCCATTTTATTCCCTGTTCATCCATAAGTTTAAGGAATTCTGCACAAAACTCGTCAGGCCCTACCACTTTACCATCTTTAGTTCTTTTAATTGCTGACGTGACTTCTTCAATGGTAAGCGGGGGTCCTGTTTGGCATTCAGTGTCTTCAATGGTAGTCTGCGTTTCATCTGCAAAAGTTACTTCCACATAACTCTTCCAAGTGTCTAGTTTTTCTTCCACGGTTAACAGTTGTTTGCCTTGGTTATCTGCCAAACACCCAACTCTTCTAGGTTTGTATAAGCCTGCGGCTTCTTTAACTTTTTTGTGCATATTAAATGTATCGTGTTTACGTTGCAATTGTTGTATTTCCGAACACTGTTTTCTTAGATGTGTATCCTTAGCTATTCTAATAGCTTTTTTGATCTTTTTATCGATTCTTTTGTATAATGACATGTCTTGATCTTTGAACTTTCGCCTCTCTTCCATCATATCTAGAATCTCATTTGTCATCCACGATTTCTTCTTAACTTTACGTCCACGATTTTACACATAAATCAATAAAATGAATAAAACTCAATAAATCCTAGCTTGTTTTGCAAATCAACAAATCCCCACGCTATCCGTCTAAACTGAGCGCGAACGCACATGTATGTTTGGTTTAAAAATTCTCTAGTCGACTGTTTAACACCTGTTGCTATGTTTACTATATATTAAATAGTATCATCAACAATACCTATTATCAGTAATACATATTTCAATTATTGTGCATTTAGGATTATTAAGAAAAACTAAATTTTCTATTACAATGGTGTATCCGTTTTCAGAAATGCCAGATATGCATTTATTTCTGGGTAAGTTTGAGTAAGCTAAATTAGGGTTCTAGATAATTATTGGTAATTTGGTAATAACAGATGAATGCCAAGAGAATAGTGCAGCAGCTGCAAGAAGTTATGCAGAAAGATTATTTCTTTGCATTGACCGTCGTTTACGAGATACAGGCACATTGCCACCGCAACTTGTTGGTAATAATGGTCGACCAAAAGTAGATACAAACGATAAAGCCATTTTGGAAGCGATTGCAGAAATCCCTGGAAGCAAAACAAGAGCTCAATTAGGGTAAGAAATAAAAGAGTAGAATGGAACGATCATATAAGCCGAATGACAACAACAATGAGTAGTAAAGACGGCAAGAGACGGTTCTCCAATAGGAAGACGATCAGTAGAAAGACCAGGAAAACTATGGAATGACAACTTACTGGAGACACATTGAAAAACAGACAGAGTCATGTCTATATGAAAAGAAGAAGAAGAAGAACATAAGAACTTAAGATGCTATAGGGTAAATAATACCATAATACAAACATAACCTATAACCGAGAACAGTGGAAAGAACTGAGGAAGGCCTATATCCAGCAGTGGACGTGATTGGCTGATTGATGATGATGAAACAATGAACTTTTGGTATCATATTTTAATTTTATAAAATTTCAAAAAAACGAATTATATTCTTGGTTCATGTAAATCCATTATTCAATATTTGGGGTTAGCCCACTCTTGCTATCATAGCCTCAGTTATTCTAATCGTATTTGAAAATTTTATGATTTTATATTTTAAAATTTCATTGCTTGTTGACAAACGAAGCTAATATAAGAGACCTCCAAGAAAATAATTCTTCCCATTCTCATATATTGAGACAATATTATACAAATTATACAACCATCTTTATGTTTATAATTAAAACAGTAATTTTCTTCAACTTGTTATTTATAGAAACAATCTTTTAACCAAGAAAAATAGGCACCTCCGCCTCCAGCTCGACTCCCACAAGAACTCGTTATTTAACTCGAAAAGTATCACTTATCTGTTAGAAATGAACATTTATTAAAATCACCGCTGATTGCAAGTCTGCATGTGAGAAATAACAGTGTTCTCTTTGTTGTAGATTCGACCTAATTCCTGGAAATCGGATCCGCAGCTGAACCAGAAACAAGTCAAAAGGTAACTAGTTCTAGTTTTAACTGTTAAGCGGCTTGTGTTATCGGTATGTAAGTTTTAATAGATATCATTATTATACTCGGTATGTTGCCTAGTCTGGAGATTTATTTTATATATTATGCATCTTAAGTTTTCAAAGCAATCATGGGCGCTGCCAGGATTATTTTCAGGGGTGCATTTGAATCTACACAAACTATTAACCAATATAAAATATAGAACTAAACGTATACAGCTCAGTAGAGCGCCGATTATCCGAACTAATTGGGGATATAGGTGTTTGGAAAAACCGATTTTTTCGGATTGTCGAACTATATTGAACGAGACACAGACACATTACTAAAGCATTTTGGTCAACTTCATTTAAAACAAATGGTCTACCAACCTTTCCTGTGTTCTTTCCATTTATTGCTCTATTTATAGAACATCGTGGTATTCCAAACTTTTCTTCGGCTTGCCTTAAAGAAATTCCGGACCTAACAGCTTCCACTGCTTTATGAAGTTGCTCCTCCGAGAAATTTCAGTATTTTCTAGATCCCAAAATTCTTTTTTGCGTTCGAACCATACCTGAGCCTGAAACAATAATGAAAAAAAGGTAAGTAGGTACGTAAGTAGGTAGTTTAGAAACTAGTTTTTATAGTATCTAATTTGTGGTGGGGTAACTGTCTAATTTGTGGTGGGAGACAGTTGTCTCAAGTTGACCAACCAAGGTCAGGCTGAGAATTCATATTTTATAGCAACCATAAACTTGGCAACGCCGCAATGAAATTTACGGCACACCAATATTAATATTAGAGGTTACGTTTTCTACAACAATTGCTTGTTTTCGGATATTAGTCATAGAATTATTATATAAGTTATGTACTACATGAAATTTGGCAATTTTAAAGTTGATGTTTATTAAAAAAATTATTAACTTACCTTAGATAAGACAAAAAAATTTAATTACTAACGGTCAACAATCACACGTTAGCTACCTTTTGCTATCAAAACAACACTAAGTGTTAACCGGGATGCCAAATCGACGAAAAATAATAGTGTCTACAAATTGTCTCAAGTAATCCCATCGTCTCACAAGTTACCCCAAATTACGGAATATCCCCAACCTATGTTAATCAGTAACTAAAAACAGAGCAGCTAGTTTTTCTTTACTAACATTGTATTATTTACGAGTTGTTGATGCACGTCTTTAGTTAACATCAATTGAATCGGTGAGTTGAAAAAGGTGCACATTCCAAATTGGCTTTTTTGCAGGAACCAAAAAAATTGTTTATCTGCAAAACTAAATATGGTACAGAAAATGTTTCAATTATGATTTTTACAATTATTAATTTGTCAAAGTTCATAACTAAAACATTATCTGTTACATATTTAGTTTTGCAGATATACAACTTTATTTTTGGTTCTTGAAAAATAACCAATTTGGAATGTGTACCTTTTTCAACTCAATGATTCAATTTATAGGTTACAGACGTGATATGTAGGTTGCATAATACTAGTTAATGAATAAGAAATGTCTAAATATACAGATGCGTTCAAATATGCAAACATGCACTTTGGGAACGAACAGATGGCAGCAGATTTTTTGAAATACGCTGGGACATATATGTCCCAGCGGATATATATGAAAAGGTTAAAGGTTCATTGATATTTTCGTCCCTGACGTCTGGACTAGGGCCCGCGTAGCGCAAGCGGTAGTGTGCTTGCCTCGCATGCCGGTGGTCGTGAGTTCGAATCCTACCGCCGGCAAGAACAACTAGGCATTTTTAAAAATGTCTATAGGCCCCAGGTCGACTCAGCCTGAATAAAATGAGTACCTTGGGTAAAACCAGGGGTAATAATAGGCGGTTGAAGCGTAGCACTGGCCATGTTACCTTCCTTGTATACCGTAGGCCCTAGATATAGCAGACTACCCTGCTATACTCCCAAAGCCGCGTGCGGTATAAAACGGGAGACTTATTATTATTACGTCTGGACTATCCTTCCTATTATATATAAAAAAATAGGTCAACTTTAAAAATCTAAAAACTTATCCTATATTTCATAATGTAAATTTTATTTTAGACTTTATTATGAATAGGCACGAACCTCTAATACGCTTTTAATTTGGCTTTAATTGGAAAGAATGGTGTGGATTTTAAAAGCGCCTATAAATTTAAAGAGTAAATATTCATAAGCTTGGTAATTTTAAATCGGTAAATGTTTATAAATTGCGTGTTCGTTGAAGAAGAACCACACACCATTTAATTATGAGAATTATGCACTAGTTCATTTTCTTTCATATTAATGTTAAAATTTATAATAAGTATTAAACTATAATGTAAAAGATTTATAATTTTAAAATAAGAATAGGAATGTTTTTTGATAAAAGAACTTTCTTGTAAAATGCACACTACGCACATTAACAAATTATGCCAAACTGACCTTAATTGAATGCGAACTTTGTGTAACAAATTGGGGATCAGATTTTAAAAACCTTATTCACATATGGAACTAAGATGAGAAGATTAAACATAAATACAAACAGCCATTTCAAATAAGATCCTGAATCAAAGTTCCAAACTAATGTCAGAGATAAAGGTAGGCGAGATTCGACAAACATTAAGTGAAATGAAAAATAAAAAGCCCCATGAGTGGATGGAATTGTAATAAAAGCTATCGGAATTGGAGGAGATATGCTATTAAATAAATTAGGGAAACTGTTAAATCTATGTTTGCAGCAAAGAGATGTGCCCAAAGAATTGAATAATGCTATAACTGACCTAGATAATTATAGACCTATTATCCTGATGAACCACATATACAAGCTCTTCACTAGGTTAGTGACATCAATATTGAAGAAAAAATTAGATTTCTACCAACCGAGAGAGAAGGCAGGATTCCGATCAAATTATGATACTAATAATCACCTCCATCTAGTAAAGACACTTAGCGAAAAATCTATAGAATACAAAAAACCCTCACTTTCATAGATTTTCATAAAGCATTCCACACGTTCGAAATAGACAGCCTTATAGAAGCAATGAATAACAGCAGGATTGACCATATGTATAGTGAACTGTTATATTTTTATAGTTCTAATTTAGTGTCTTTATTCTAATTTATTAAAACTCACGGTAATTTATCAAAAGTCTTTATTTCCTACAAATAATTTAAACGTTCGTTACATTTTAACGCGAGATCGCGATCTTCTTTTTGACTGCCTGCTCAATGAAAGTCCTGTTATTTATATATAAAATACAGTTATCTAGAAGGGTCTGGAGAATTCCTCTGATGACGGACCATCCATTATGTAAATCATTCAACCAGTCTAGAAAAGTCGTTCGTTTTCTCGTCTAATAAAAACTCGCAGTGCAATGGCTCGTCGACTGCGTTATTGCTACCTGGTCTGGTTATTCGACCTTTTTGGAGAATTCTCTAGTAATTTCTGACGGCAGGTACAGGTATGAGCGCCGAAATTACTACAAATAGAAAAGAATTAGTCACAATATATTTACAGTTTTATACGAGATAATATTTTAAAATCGTAACAGAACTTATTTACAATATTGACAAAAATGCTACTATTTTAGTTACAGTTAGTTACAGTTAAAAGCCTACAATGTTTAGTGAATAAAACACAATGGCAGTAACTAAAATTAATGTAGCCATGGCGGTAACCAACGTTTTAAAGAATATGGTACATGAAGACTGGTTTAATGACGTCCATGAATGCAGTTGCGATATGCTTGGTCTGTATGAATCGCTCCTTAGTGCAATCTTCCAAATTGGTCTGCTAGGGTCATTCCGATTCTTTCTGTGTTTTATTATCTAATATATCTGTCATCAATCTTGCCTCTCGATGATATGCTGTTTTTTTTTCAAATTTCTATCAACGTATTTACTTGAGCTTGTTCTATCTCTATATGAACTCTCTTAGCATAAGGACTACATTTTATGATTTAAATTATATCAACACCTAATATGAATAACATTGTAACTCTACTTACAATGTTTTTAGCTATGGCATATATGACTTATATAAAGGATTACCTTAATTTTGGTTTATCAACTATTATCCCATCTTATGTACATATAATATTAGTTAACAAAATAACCATTGTAAGTGCAAATTTTAGTGGAAAAAATGTTGTAACCAACGTTACAATGTTGAAAAATTTTAATATTGATGAGCATTTTGTTATAAAAACTTTGTAACTTAATTTTCCATGATTTGTAGAACAGAGCAAATTCTGTAGATGAAAATATTAAAACAGAAAATAAAACTCTATTCCAACAAAAGAATCCCACTACGTAAGGAAAAGCTGTATTTTAATGAGTTTTTAACGTTTCCCAAACTGGATTCAATGTATGTCGAAAGTACAATACAAAAAAATATAACGCACAACCACATCTTCTCAGTTTTTAGTTCAATCTTTTTTTGATCAATTATCGTTTATGAAATTGCAAATCTAGAATGCAATCAAAATTGAGCAAAAGGGCTACCAAATCCAGGAATACAAATATACAAGATTTATTTGAACTTCAAATTAAAATGGTTTACTTCCCATAAAAACTTCAACATCTTGGTGCTTTGTGCTCTAGTAAAGCTATAACAGAGCAATATTGAAGTTTTATTGAATCTTTCCCATTCCCAACACAATATTCGGATGATGACTCTGAATAAAAGTTTGCGAAGGGTTAATTTTGTTTTTTAACTGTTTTGTTATTTTGTAAATGCTCATCTTGTAATAAATAGATAATATTTTATTTATTTCTTGTTAGTACCTATATATTAATTGTTAGATACTTGTTTGAGTAAAGACATCACGTTTTAAGGTAAAATCATTAATAATTAAATAATAATTAAAATAATAATCTGTTTATTTTGATATTTACTCATTAGTTACGATTTATATGCACCTTATCAAAGACACACACTTTGTTGAAATATCATTGTATAAACCACTTATAATGATCTTTCCACATGAAGGTCTAAAGCTGAGTTCAGTATAAAATATGGATTAAGAAAACTACAAAAAATATTAAAACTTATAAAGTAAAAAGATGAAATGTTTAAATAAATTGTGGACATTTTATTAATTGCTGTCCACTAAACTAAGCATCACATTTCTGGGCAGATTCTTTAGTGCCCTATTTGTAATAGATACACCCTAGTCTACAGGTCTTTGACCCGATGAAATGCACCTTCTAATTTTAAAAATGTAATTTCAATGGTAACATTCCCAGAACCGTCAGGTGTAGTAAACTCTGTAAGGTATTTAAATTTTATTGACTGTTTTTTTTTTCTTGTTGTATTTTTATAAAAGAGGGTGCATTCTTGATTTGTGTAATAAACTCAGTTTTATTGAATGCTATTTTCGGGCCAGTTTTTGAGGCAATTGATTGAAGGCTGGACAATTAAACTTTAGCTTTATTGACATTATTAGCTAAAACAGTCAGGTCATCGACACAAGGTAAGCAATTTACTCTCAGATGTTTTCTTTTGTGTCCAATTTGTATTACTAAGCAAATATTCCCTACTACAAAAAACACTGATAAGAAATATTGACGGAAATTTTATCCTCAAAGGATTATACAAACTAAATTTGTTTCAATTTATTTCGAATTAAGTTAAATAAAGTGAAATGCTTAGTCATAATATCTAGTTTTGCAGGTTTAATTTTTGCTTTGTTTTGAAATAAACATTTCATAGCAAATATACGAAAATCCTTATTTTATAAAATTAGTTGTATGGTATTTAAAGCCGATGCCTGTTTTTTCATAAAGCCACTGGTATTTAATGTCGACATGATGCTTCCGGTAAATTCGGATGTCAAATATATTCCATTGTAATGTATAATTCAAAAGCACTTTCACATTTTGTTTTGTTGGTTTTCGTGGCCGAATGGATTATTATCTAATTATATAAAATAGTTGTTAGCTAATTAGAATATGTTACTGTATATTAATATGCTGTTACAAAATAATTTTGGAAGAAGCAGCATTTCTTTTTTCGGTTTCTTTGTTTTTAATATCCGTGCGAAAAATCCTTATGTCATTAGGAAAGGTAATTAAAAGTATATTAATATTAAAGTCATTATTCTGCCAGGTCATTTATTAGGTAATAAATAAATGATTTCTGAAAATGAAAAGTTTCTGCGGAAAAAATTAGCAAATTTCTTAAATTTCTACCTAAATTTATTATTTTAAAGTTATGCCATCCTCTACATAAAATACAATTAAACCTAGAGTTACGATTAATACTATTACAAGAATTAATATTAAACCCAACAGTCCTCCCTCCGGGTTGAACTGCGTTGATTATCATTGCACCAAGCTTTCGATATCCTCTTTGATGTCTTCATTTTTACCGTCGATGGTGACGTGGTTAGGGTAGAGGTTGGTGTAAAAGGTTAGCGTGGGAATTGGCTACGTCGTAGTAGCTCTGTAGCAGATCAATCTCTACGATTGATGTGGAGATTGGCGCGGAAAACATTTCTGACAGTAGTATTTTGCTTGACGGATGGAGCGGACGATGTTTTCTTTATGAGCGGTCTCCATATCGGAGGTAACCGTATGCCGCCATCCCTTTTATTGAGACAATTTGGTCATTTTTCAATTTCTATGGCTTCTCGAAAATTTCTTGGTTTACAGAAAAGGATGGGGCCTACGGTTCTGGTGTTTTCAAAATCAATTTTGTAACCTGTATGAAGATGGTATTGACCTAGATCTGAAATTGAATGTAAATAAATTCTATTTTGGATTCTACGTTTTTTTTGCCTATATAGGATTTAGGGGAAAGGAATTTCATAAACTACGTGTTGTTTATTTAGAATGGTGTCTTTGATTGATCGCACAAGAAATGGATATTTTTTTTGGAGTAAATATTGTCTTTATTCCTTTTGATTTAAGAATTTTGTTGATTTTGTCAGTGACACCTTCAATGTAAGGAAAAAAAGCTTTTGTGTGATGAGGGTCTAATGCCCATCGCAAATTGAACACAGCCCATGCACTTTCCCTGCGCAGCACAGGCGTGGGTTATTTTGTAATAAGTGATTTTAGACGAAACGGCGCATAATAAACTAAAACCACGGCCAGGCCAATGCCAGACTTGTTGGCGTGATAGAGTTGTGCTAGCAACACAGTTTCGTGGGTCGTGGGTCCCTACCTAACCTTACTTAGTTTGTTTGTGTGACCAGTATTTGTTATTTAGTGAAAAATAGAAAAAAGTTTATTGAAATTGTTCGAAGCTTTATTGTCTTGTATGATACCAGTAATAAAAGATTACATAAAAACAAAACTAAAGAATGGTTTGTGGAAGAAGATAGCCAAATAATGTAATTATACAGCTAATAAGTAAGTTTATTTTTAATTCAACTTAGTACTAGTATGCGTTATTATTAAAAAACGTGTACTTGGGTTAGGTTGGACTACACGTGGGCTGCGCGTGGGATGTGCATGGGTTGTGTTCAATCTGCGGCGGCCTTAGTCTTTGGGTTAAAATTGAGTGGGAGATTGATGTCTGTGGATACTCCTATTGAAGTGATTTTCGCGGTAACCGTTTTGGATGAGTGCTTGTGTTAAACTAGATAGGTCCGCGGATCTATTTGTATCATCCCAAGGGGATCCCGAATTGATGTAGAGACAAGGGTATTAATAACTGAATTAATTTGTAAAGGTGGATGATAAGAGGTGGCATGAGTGGCATAAAAGTAACCATGGATATGGGTGAATTTTCGATAAACAGAGTGATGAAAACCTTGGATTGGTTTTTCTTTATGTTAATATTGAGAAACGGTAGGGATGAATTAGTTTTCACTTCCATCGTGAACTGGATACTAGGATGTATGTTATTCAGATGTGTTTAAAAACACACCAAATCATCCCTGCCATGCGGCCAAACGACGAACGTATCTTTAACTTATCATAACCAACATGTAGGCTTGATGTTGATAGTACTCGGGTCTCGAAGTCTTCCATCAGTGGCGCACCCAGAGGGGGTTTTGGGGGTCGAAACCCCCTCCAGGACCCTATTCCGAGACTGTTATTTACAAATTTTAAGGACTTAAAATGGTGGAGGTAGCATAAAAAAAATTCGGTGCTAAATCAAAACCCCCCCTGAAGACAATTCTAGGTGCGCTACTGTCTTCCATAAAGATATTGGCAGCTGTCTTCCATAAAGATAGTGGGAAGCCTATTGGCGCACCATTTATTTGTCTGTAGAATTAATTTTGGAAGATGAAATACGTGTTGGACATACAATGTTTATTGAGTGATAAGTGGTCTTGCTGGATACTGTATTTAGTTTTCGGAATGTTTACAGTTTCGTCTGTAGGAATGTTTGTAAAGAGTGAAACGATATCGAAACTTACTAGAATGTCTGACAATAAAAATACATAATTAATATTTAATTACTATTAAACTGGGAATAAGCCACAATTAAAGATAAAAATACGTTTATTGATGTCTCAATTTCCACTTCGGAAATCGTTCTCAAAATACAAACAGTAAATTAAACAAATTTTGTTGCATAGTAAAAAATTCTTCTAATAATTTAATTTTATCTGACTCATTTATATTGACAATTCAGACCTACATTATGCATTTTAAAGTAGACGACTTTAAAATGATATTGCCAATATTGTTGAGTTGCGCTACTGGGACGACTTTACTTATAAGATAGTTCATTCGATTACATGAAATCAACTTTAACTTGAGAATATCCGTCAGAAAAAAATCATAGTATGTAATTCGTCTTTAAAAAGACAAACACATGACATGATGACAGTAAAATTCTCCTGTTAGTGATTCCATAGTAAATTATGAGGGAAAACCAGGAAAAAAACCTCATAATACTATCCCGACATTGTAAGTATTTGTTCGTGAATTCAGTTTACCTTTAACAAACATCAAAATTCTGATTTTATATGTTACGTTATTTAAAAAAACATAAATGATGTATCCTCTATATGTTACTGACTTACTAATACTGGTATTTTTTTATTAATAACTTCCTCTTTCAATATTGGTAACCAGATCCTACTACATTCTGAGGAGGAATTTGCGACACAGTTGGCCTCATTTAGCATAATTAGAGCCGCTTCTTTGATTTTTCTTTTTTTACCATCCGTTTATTTTAGGACTACATTTGAATTATTCCATTGAACCCTATGTTCATTATCCCATGCGTGTTTACAGATTTGAGATCTATCAAATTCTTTATTTTTAATATAAGATTGATGTTCACTTATTCTAACATTTAATGGCCTTGATGATTCACCTAAATAAAACTGATCGCATTCACAAGGTATTTTATAAATGCAATTCTTTGTCCTTTCTTGTTCATTGTTAGGTTTGGTTTTGGACAAAATAGATCTTATTTGGTAGTGCCGAGTTTTGACTTCAGCATGTAATAAAAAAAATCATCTAAAATATCAAAAAGTTTTATACAGTTTATCTAAAATCAGTACACTGGTTTTTATTCAAACGAATTTATTGAACTAAACGAGTTCTTTTTTTGTTCATATGTAAATCATTTCTTTTTAGTGTATTATTGTAGTTATTCTGTACAGTTTTAATACAGTGGATATTTTCCAATTACTAACAATGTTCCTAAATAATTCTGCCTTGTAATTGCTCCCGTGTTAAGTTTCAATCATCATCATAAACGGAATTGATCACCTTGGTTTTTTCATATTCAAATTTCAGTATATTCGGTTACCAGCTGCAATGAAATTGTGTAGAGTTGCAAATTAAAAAAAATGCTGATAAATCGTGGTTTGTTTGTAGTCCAGTAATTGTGATATCGGTAATGTATTGTATTGTGAGGTAATGTCAGTTTGATTAAAATTTCAAAATTTCAGCAATTTGCTAAAATTTTTACATTTATTATTAATGGTAAAATATGGGGTTATAATTGTTGTTACACTGTTTTTATTAATCCTTTAATCATGGCATAGTATGGCGTGTCTGAGAGGCGTAGCCTGAGATGCGGTAAGCGAGTTTGTTCTGTTATGTATTTCTCAAACATAATAAAATAATATATTTAAATTATATATAATAAAACTAAGAATATTTTAAAAAGGGCAAGTCTAGCACTTACTACAGAAGCGAAGTTTGAGAAATTGATACTACAACAACGACCAAAGAATAAGGAACTACCAACAACAGAAAACATCGTACTTTCAGCTGACAAGAGCAACGGTACTGTCATAATGAACATTGAAGGCTACAACACAAAAATAAAGGAAATTCTAAACGATAGTGCATATCAAAAAATCGCAACAGACACAACAACATAATCTGAAGACAACGATAGCCAACATACAAGCGTCAAATATCAAGAAAGAACAACAGTTCCAGCTCATTCCATGAGAAAAGTCGTCAAGATATCAAAAACTTAAAAGTTTACCCAGAGTACATAAGGCAGAGCTACCATTACGACCAATAGTCAGCTCTATCGGATCTTTGTTAAAATCACTGGCAAAATTTCTGGCTGACCAGCTACAACCATATGCGGAGGAAGCGGATTCTTACGTCAAGAACGCAAGCCACTTTATCGACCATATAAAGGATGTTATTCTTGAAACTGAACACTTATTAGTGAGCTTTTATATAATCTCATTATTCACCAATATCTCAGTAGAAGAATGATTAGAAATTATACTTAGAAAATATCCAATACCACAGGATATACTAAACTTGACAAGGCATTGCTTAAACAACACCTATTTCATCAACAAGGACCAGAGGTACAAACAAGCCGAAGGAGCACCGATAGGTTTACCACTGTCACCCGTAATCGCCAACCTTTTTAGGCAAGATATGGAATCGAAAGCAATAGAAACAGCAATAGAAACACACATTTATTATCTGGACGCATGGAGAAGAGAAATTTAATACATTCCTACAACACATTAATAATATCCATCCAAAAATACAGTTTACCAAGGAATGGGAGAATGACCAACAACTTCCATTCCTAGATGTGTTAGTTATTAAAAAAGAAGGCGGAAGCATAGGACATACAGTATACCGAAAATCAACCCATAGTGACAGATACATACACGCAGACTCACACCATCATCCTGCACAATTAAATTCGGTAATAAAAATCTTAATAACAAGATCTGAGAAACTGGCAGATGAGGATCTACGATTGAAAAGGCACAGAAATCTCGAATGAAAAGCACATACTTAGAAAAAGGAGAAACATTAGTCGGAAAAACTATCCTGCCCTATATAAAGGGCACGACAGACAAATTTAGCAGAGTGTTAAGAAAAAACAAAATAGAGTCTATTTTTAACTGACAGAAAAATCGCAACCATAATTCTCTCTCTTCAAACCTGACCTCCCAGAGGGAGTGTAGTGGTCGACGTGATGTCGTGTATTGTCCGTCTCCAGAGATCTCTGTCTCTGGTCATTTCTTTTAATTCATGCATAGGTCTTTGGCATAGGTCTTTGATCTATCCATCTTGTTTGCTCTCATAACATGCCCAAAATATTTTAATTGTTGGAGATGGACTTTACTAGAGAGTCGTTGGCTAACTTTTAGCTCTCTTAAAATTGAATTATTTGTTCTACGGTCGGTCCAAGGAATGTGTAACATTCGTCTTCAACAGAACATTTCAGTGGCGTCTATCTTTCTTCTCTCCGATTGTCTCAGAGTCCAAGATTCACATTCGTAGGTCAGTATTGGGAATATTAAGCAGTTGATCAACCTCATCTTTATCGCTGTTGAAATTTGACATTCCTTCCATATTTTGGTCATTTTTGCTGTGGCAACTTTTGCTAGATCACATCTACGTTTAATCTCTTTTTGTAATGACCCTGTGTTTGTGATTAATGATCCCAGATATAAGTATGAGCTCACAACCTCGAACCGGTCAATTGTGGTTATATGTGGATGATTGTTGTGTAGTCTATCCACTATCATGATCTTTGTCTTTGATATGTTTAATTGCAGACCAAATATTTGACTTTCGTTTTCGATCAGTCGTATAAGTTCCATCAGCTCTGCTTGACTATTTGCAAGAAGGGCTGTGTCATCTGCGAAACGTAGATTGTTTAGTTTATGACCATTTATTGAGATGCCCTTTTCCCATCCTTCAAGTGCTCTTCGCATAATATACTCTCCATATATGTTGAATAATTGTGGAGATAGTATACATCCTTGTCTGACACCCCGTTCTGGATGAAACTCGCTCGAAAGTGTGTCAAGTACTTTAACTTCAAGTAGTGTGTTCATATAGTTCAGTTATAAGCGTAATTAGATGTTGTGGTATGCCTACTTCTTTTAGTGTTCGCCATAAGTGTCTCCACTTGACCCTGTCGAACGCTTTACGGTAATCTATAAAACAGATGTATAGTGGGATGTTGAATTCCCTAGATTTCTCGATTATCTGTCTTATATTCAGCAGGTGTTCTCGAGTGCCTCTACCTTTGGTAAATCCAGTTTGCTCTTGTGGAATTTCTCTTTGAAGGAATGTTTTCAGTCTCTCATTGATTATATGTAGCATTATCTTGCTGGCATGCGATATAAGAGAGATAGTTCTATAGTTATCGCATTTATGGAAGCTGCCTTATTTATGTATGGTCGTTATCGTAGATTTTGTCCAGTCTTCAGGCCATTGTTTGGAATGCCATATTTGGTTACAGAGTAGATGAAGTAACTTTGCGCCGGTTTCTTCTGTGGCTTTAAGCATTTATCTGGACCTGGTGCTTTGTTATATTTGAGCTTGTTGATGGCCTGTCTTACTTCATTTTCGAGTATATCAGGTTCTTCTTCCACCTCGTCAGAGATTTGGCTAACGAGCTCTTGGCGTTGATCATCTTTATATAGGTCCCTGCAATACGATCTCCATGTCTCTGCTATGTCTTCTCTGTTTATTCTCAGGGTTCCAGTGTTATCTTCAATGGCCCAAGTTCTGGCTCTGAAGTCTCTTGTCAGGTAGCGTATTTTTCTAAATAGATCTCTCGGCTGATTATTCTGACCATGTCTCTCAATTTCTTTGCATATACTTTGATAGTACTGTTTTTTGTCGGCCTTACATCTTCGTTTTATTTCTTTATTGAGATTTCTTAAACTAGCTTTTTCCCTTTCACTATGTACGCCACTTTTACAAAGATTTCTTCTATTCTCAATTATTTTAAGAGTAAAAACCATCGGCAAAAACAAAAGTTGCATTGGAAAATCAAGGTTTATACTGTATTAAGACTAATGGCATGTCTCGCAAATAAAAAAGAAAACAAAATAGGTATATCGAGGGAAGACAAATGTAAATACGTATTTATGATTATTGGTCGTCTCCAGTACGGTGCAGCCAAGTTAGAAAAGGATAATAAATATTTGTGATATTTGTGATATTAGAGTTAGAAGACCCTGATGGTTTCCAGAGCAACAACTAACAATAACCACGGAGGAAGGTACAGCTACTTGAGGAAAGGTAGGCTTTCCTTAGGTAGCTTAGAAAGTTGATAGTAACATTTGTACATTTAGATCTAACAAAATCCTTTTGACCATCAAAGTGGTTTGATTATTGACTCAATATCAGAAACCAAATGTGGAACTCTAACATCTGATTTAGAAGGGCATACAAGGAATTTGGTTCTAGATCTAAAAGTTTTTTTACTTTAAAAAGGAAAAGTTACATTCTTATACCATTTTTCTTGAAGTTGCGTCTTATCAAATGTTTCTATTTTTTAATTTTTTCTTTAGCCATAAGTAATCCAACTGTGGACATAGGCCTTCGCCAAATTAATCCAGTGTCATCTATTTTGCGACACTTGCTTCCAGTTGTGTCCTCCGATCTTCTTAATATTATTCGCCTATCTCATTTGTAGTCTTCTTCTGCTTTTCTTTCCTAACCATGGTCCCCATTGTTGTATTTCGGTTCCATCTCTTATCCTTCAGTCGGGCGTTGTGTCCTGCGAAGCTCCACTTTAATTTGGCAACATGTTCTCCTGCGTCCGTTACTTTCGTTTTGCTTCTAATCCATTTGTTTGTTTTTTTGTCTATAAGTCTCACTCCGAGCATTGATATTTTCATCGCTGTTTGGGCTTTTACCATTTTATCCATGTTAGACTTGGTGAGTGTCCACGACTGGGAGCCATACGTGAGTATGGGGAGCATACATTGATCGTAAATTCTGGTTTTTTAATAATGTTTTTCAAGATCCAACTGTTTTCCAAATCCTGCTAAGATTTTTCAAATCTTATTCTTCTAGTAATTTCGGCATTGTGATTTTCTTCGTTAATTTTCATTATCTGTCCCAGGTAGATGAATTGGCTTATTGTTTCTTAATTTATGTCGTTCAACGTTATAATGTTCGATGTAATTGTCATTATTTTTGTTTTTTCCAATTTCATCTTAAGGCCTACTTTGTCCGAAGCTTGAAATAGTTGCGTCATCATGGTCTGTAGTTCTTTGAAACTTGTAGCGAATATTACAATGTCATCAACGTTTCTTAAATGACTCAGTTTTCTTCTATTAACATTTATTCCTTTATCTGTCCAGTTAATGTCTTTGAACACGTCTTCCAGTCCAAGTGTGAATAGATTTGGTGAGATAACATCTCCCTGGCGAACTCCCTGTTAATTGGTATAGCTTTGTTTTTAGCATCTATTTGTATTTTTATTGTAGCTTTCTTGTAAATATTATGTATGAGCATTCTGTATCGGGAGTCTATCCTGCAGTTGTTCATAGTTCTCTCTATTGCCCAAAGTTCCATGGAGTCGAATGCCTTTTCATAATCAACGAAGCCAATGTATAAGTTCAAGTGATATTCATTGGCTTTCTTCAATAGAGTTCTGACTGAAAGAAAATGATTCGCTGTACTGTAACCCTTTCGGAATCCTGCCTGCTTTACCGATTGATAGCTATCGAGCTATCTTAGGGCCGGTTTCACCAACAACAAATAAATCACTGAATAGTTAATCGTCAAATAAAATTTATTAGTAGAATAAATTTTATTCCGTTTCAATAACTATTTGTAATCCACAGTTAGTTACTCGTCGAATAAGTTCAAAGTGTAATGATTTTCCACAGACTGTACTCGTTGACACCTCTCTTGGCCTCGACCTCTTGTGGTGTTTGGCCAGGCACATCGCACTATTTTTTACTGTAATCATATACATAACCTATAATATTTGATATTGGTTGATTAATTTGTCAAAATAATAATAATTGTCAATGCCAATGGTCAATACATATTTGAAACGATACTGTTGCATAAAAACTAAGAGCAATTAACAATTGATTTTGCACATAGATGGGTCTATTTTTGTTGCTTATAGGATGCAATTGGTTACCGATCAAATTTAATTCTTTCTAATGTCTTTTTAAGGTCTTCTCCTTCGCCGCTCATTTCCGTCATCAGAGGATGATGATGATGAAGATAATATTCGAAAATAAATATATATGTATACAAAATGAAATTGTCTGATATAATTACGTTTACCTGCAATACATTGTCGATAATTTCAAGTTAAACTAATGAATTTTTTTTATTATTGATAGTTAAAGTGAGGTTAGCTGTCAACTTATTCGTAGAATAAATATTTATTTGGCCGATATTGGACTAATAACTTATTTGGAGTTTATTCATAGAATAAGACGTATATGTCACTGACATATATACTTTATCTAATTTAGATAACGACTTACGTCAGAGATCAAAGTTGACATAGTTGCCAAAGTATAAAAAAATCCTGACTCCATTTTAAATCAAATAGATCACATATTTATTGCAAAAGTATTACCATCGCTTTACAATGACTATTTAAATTCTTACGTGACATTTTTGAAATAAAACACACTAATTTTGTTCTAAAAGAACAAATTTTATTAAATAGGAAAAAATATAAAACAAGAGATATTCATTTTAAAATTCAAAATAATAAAGTACAAAAAGTGTCAACACCGCAACTGTCAAGTAAGTGTTACCAATTTATGCCAAAATTTTTCCTTCGTTCGATTACAGTTACAGTGTGTTCCGAACAAATGTTCTTGATAAAAACGCTTTATAATGCATTTATACAAATTAAATGAAACATATTATTGTGTATTTCTTTAAGTTAACACTAATAGAAATTTTTAAATATTATTTCTACGCTTATATAATAAAATATGTCTAGTGGCTGTAATGCCAGTGTACTCGGTAAAGTGATTCTAAAAAAGAACACACCTACCGCATAAATATTTCGTGTTGGTATCATGTGACGTCACAAGCTATGACGCCTATGACGTGCATCGTTATATAAATTAGATGAAGTATATGTCAGTTTTATTGGTCGAATAACTTTATTCATTGAATAGACTGCTATTTGTCGTTGTTGAAACCGGCCCTTTGGTTTATTAAACTTATTTATTTGTATTCTTTTGATTTTATGAAAATGTTTATTAGATTTAATTCTCTGTCTACGATTAAATATATGTTAGGTTAGATTAGGTTGACTTAAAATTTGTAATTACTCCTATTTTATAATGCGGACTTAATGGGGGTTTAATCTTGCGATTAAACTAATAAACTAATTAAAATTTTTTTACTTCTTACAGATTGGAGAAGATTCCAAATGAAAAACAAAACAATGTAATAACCACTAAACCACTTTCGAAATCTTCCGACTGGACTGAAGTTGATCTGGAAGTACCTGATAACGAGGACCATCCTATTCACCTTCACAATCCAAAACTTAATCTTATTTTTAATAATGATAAAGGAACACCCACGCCTCCTCCTAGAAAACACAAGAAGAATTTAAGAGAGAAAATCGAAGCAGTAGCGAAGACTGGACTGCAAGCCTTTCAGTCGAAAAAACCGGTAAGAATAAATTTATTATGTAACAATAAAACACTGAAAACTTTTTCAAAACTTCCACAAAAAATTATTATATAATCTTATCATTACAGCTGTTGCGGCAGATTGCCTTTCTCAAGTGATCTATTTTTGGCATGCGTTTACACTTTATATTCTTTAATGAAATAGGTTGAGGAGGGAAGAACTGTTTATCTCAAGCTGATTATTCAGAATTATAACTGTATTTTTTAATTTGTTTATTTTCATAGATTTTAAGAAAGATAGCTTAATGCCTTTATTTTGAATGTGAACCATTTTAAATTCGTCAATAAAAGAATGATTATGATCTAGAAGGTAAAGTGCCTATTTAAAATCTGTTTTTTTATTATTAAAAACCTTTTTATGTTCTGCTATTCGTTTATTAAAGTTTCTATCAGTTTGACCGATGTAAGTTTTTGGACAGTTTGTATACACCACGGTGCAAGTGGTTTTTATTTTGGCTTTTGTTGTTTTTACTATATTTTCGTATAAGTTGTTATTTGTTACGTATCTCCATAAAAACTGTTTGAATATGGGATGTTTTAAAATTTTTATCTCTAGATGATCCATAAAAATATCCGATAGTAATGGGCTTAAGGATTGCCCATTATAAGTTCTGCACTGTTATTTGTATATATTTGATTATTAAATTCAAAGTATTCTGGTTTATGCAAATTTCAAGAAGATGTAAAATTTCAGATGTAATGATTTGGATTTGTACTATTTTGGTCTAAAAGTTTTTCAATAGAATAAAAGTTTCTGTAGAAGGAATACTAAGAAAAAGATTTTTTAAGTCAAATGAAATTAATCTAGAGTTGTTAGGTAATTGAAAATGTTGTATTTTATTAACTAGTTCTATTGTATTTTTTATGGTAAATTTAGGTGAAAATTTAGTGTGTTCTAAAATAATTTCTAGCAGTTTTTTTGAAAGTTTATATGACGGAGCTGTATAAAAAGAAACTACAGGTCTTATTGGGTAATCCGGTTTGTGTAGTTTAATAAAAGAGTATAATTTAGAAGGCTGTGGGTTCACAATATTAAGGTATTTCTGTTCTGTTGGATTTACTATTGATTTTGAATTTTCTAACGCTAGCTTAATTTGTTTTTGATACTTTTCTGTCGAATATTTCTGTAATACAATAGAACTAGTTAATAAAATACAACAGTTTCAATTACCTAACAACTCCAGATTAATTTCATTTGGCGTAAAAAATCTTTTTCCTAGTATTCCTGCTATAGAAACTTTTATTCTAGTAAAAAACATTTTCGATCAAAATAGTACAATTCCAATCATTACATCTGAAATTTTACATCTTCTTGAACTTTGCATAAACCAGGACTACTTTGAATTTAATAATCAAGTATATAAAAATAACAGTGCATGGCTTATAATGGACAATCCTCTAAGCCCATTGCTATAAGATATTTTTATGGATCATCTAGAGGTGGAAACATGAGGTGAGATTTCTAACTTAAGTTCTGTAGTTTATAAAATAAAAAGTATTTGCGCAATCCAAAAGAAGGAGTTTTAAACATTTTAGATCGTTTATCATGTGAAAGTTCATAGAAGTAGTATCATTCAACGTTTTTTGGCGTATTTTAAATGCCTCATGTTTGTTGACTAAATTAAAAATTAAAATTTAATGCTATAGGTTTTAAATATTCATATTGCCTGAAATTCATATTGCCTACATTTTTTCTAAATAACTTTTATTGATAATATTGATATTTTATACCATAATAAAATTAACGACCAATGTCACACTAAAAACACCCTGTAGATCCTAATATGTATGAAAAAAGAAACAAACGGTGTTAACGGAAATATTCATCAACAGTTTTTAAAGAAGAAGGAGGTAAAGATGAAAAAAAAAATAAAGAAACTGAAATCATTTTAGTAAACACAAACTTAAACCTAGGTTGACAGGTTAGCACAAAAAATACCATATGGAAGATATATCAGTACTATAAAAATGCATTATTTCTATACTACAGTGAATAAAAGTCAGTATAATCAAAAAAAAAAAAAGAAATCCTATCAAGAATCGAACAAGAGGGGAAAATACTCATGAACATGATAACATTTTTTACAAGATCAGAGCTAGTCTAGAGCTCATAATTCGAAAGATCAGATGTAACGTTTTCTCTCTTTGTTGTATGGCTGTAAAAGTTGGACAATGGATTCTGAAACAGAAAAAATAATAGATACCTCTGAAATGTATATATACAGACGGATGCTAAGAATTCTATGGATACAAAAAGTTAGCACTGATGAGCTACTTCGGCGCTTGAGTAAACAAAAAGAATTAATTAGCATAATCAAAGAGATAAAAATACAATACTTGGGTCATATATGTTGAGAGGTGAAAGGTAAGGTTCAATCATATTGGAAGGTAAGGTTCAGGGCAAAAGATCAGTTGAAAGACGCAAGAACTCGTGGCTGAAAGACTTAAGGAGATAATTTGACTGCTCATCCACAGAAATCTTTCGTGCAGCAGTATCCAAAGCTACAATTGCCATTTGTCGAAATTTGCCTATTTGCCGAAAGGAGGTGGCGCAATAAGAAAAAGAAGAAGCGAATAAAAAATGAAATGAGTAATAAGCGTTATCTTTAAGTTTATCGTATCATTTAACTGTCGTTCTTACTTTTACCAGGAAGCGTGTCAGTAGCGGAGAATTTATTTTTTATTAAGCGTGTGGCATACAACAAACAAATAATTAATAATTGGATTCTATCTTCATAGTTTTTCTTGCTGTTATGTCAATATATTACCTTCCTTATCTCTTCACATCTTTTATTTGAATTCTTTTAAGATTGTCACATGTGTGAATTTATGATTCACACGTGATTTCGTGACATAATAAAATTATTTGCAATGAAATTAACATACAAGAATTTTGCTGACATAATTGAATATAATGGCATTTATGTTTAATAATAAAGACCAATCAATATGTTATCATGACATTAAGTAAAACAGATAAGATATATTATACGTATAATTAGTTTATTTAGTTTTTTATTATTTTTATTTATAACGTTCCAAAACAATTTAGTTTTATTAATTGAAAATTGTATTTTGAAAATATTTTCGACCTAAAACTCAAATAATAAAAATTTAGTTTATTTTATAAGTTGTGATTCATTTGCAACGAGTTGTTTGAGAGATGCCGGGATTTTTCAAGAAAAACTGTTTAATTTTGGTGCTATTGAATACAGCGAATGAATATTTTAAAGTTTCTTGAACTAAACCATATAAGACATGTTTGAGCCTTTTGTATTTTTTTAGTATCCAACATTTTCATAAAATATTCAATGTAGAATTTATACAGTTCTTTGATTTCACTGTATAACATTAGAGGTTTTGTTTTTGTATAACAAGTCGCTGTCGATGTAATGCGAATTAATTTATATGACTAAATAAATATTCTAAGGGAAATGTATTAAAATAATAACAAAATTTTAAACGCCGTCTACACTCTTGATCGAAGTTCTTCAGACGAAGTGTCGAAGTAAAGTTAATCTAGGCGAGGTGACTCACACCAGCAGCGAGATCATGATACTGAGGCGTATTAGAGACAAAGCGTTTGATCAGCACGTCGAGACTGGAGTCCAGAAAAAAATTACAGATTTTTTTACTCTCATTGAAATTTATATCCATAATATGTATTTATTAAATATATTTGTATAATATAATATTTGATTCATCATCATCAATCAGACAATCGCATCCACTGCTGGACATAGGCCTCCCTCAGTTCTTTCCAGTGTTCTCTACACTGGGCCGCTTGCATCCAGTTTCCCGCTACACGTTTAATGTCATCGGTCCATCTAGTCGGTGGTCGTCCTCGGCTTCTTTTATAATTTCTGGGCCTCCATTCCATAATACGTCTTGTCCACCGTCCATCTTGTGTTCTGACTAAGTGCCCTGCCCAGTTCCACTTAAGCGTCGTGGTTCTTTCGATGAAGTCTTGAACTCCTGATCTTCGCCTGATTTGTTGGTTTGTTATGTGGTCTCGAAGGCTCACGTTCCATGGCTCGTTGGGTAACTCTAAGTTTATTCGCAGATTTTTGCGTAAGTGTTAAAGTCTCTGCTCCATAAGTTTGTACAGATAAAACACATTGGTTATAAACCTTTCGCTTGAGACACATGGGAATTAAACTTTTATGGCTTGAATATGGCTTAATTTGCCAAATGCTGCCCATGTTAGACCTATTCGCCTCTGTATTTCATGTGTTTGATTGTCTCTGCTTATTTTGATTTCGTGTCCCAGATATTTGTAAGTGTCTGTTCGTTGTATGGTATTATTGTCAATAGTTATATTTCCACTCATAAGGAGATTTGTTATAATTTTAGTTTTCTCAAAGTTTATCTTTAATCCTGCTCTTTCAGACAGACTTTTAAGCGAATGCATCATAGAAACTGTATCTTGTAAGTTATCTGCGATTAATACAACATCATCTGCAAACCTTAGGTGATTTAATCTTTTTCCATCTATATTGATGCCCATATCTTGCCATTGAGTACCCTTAAATATTGACTCTAGAGCTGCCGTGAACAATTTTGGTGAAATATTGTCTCCTTGTCTAACTCCTCGACCTAAGCTGAATTTTTCTGTGTCTTCGTGCAGTCGTATACTTGATGTAGCGTTCTGATAGATGTTTTTGATTAGTGTCGTGTACCTGTAATCTATTCGGCTTTGATTTAGGGCTTCCAGTATTGTTTCAAACTCTACAGAATCAAAAGCCTTCTCGTAATCGACAAATGCAAGAACCAGTGGTATGTTGTACTCGATGCACTTTTCTATTAAGATCTTTATGGTATGCAAATGGTCATTTGTGCCATATCCTGCCCTGAAGCCTGCCTGTTCTTTGGGCTGATAGAAATCAAGTTTAGGTGTTAGCCTCTTTGTTAAGATTTTCATAAAGAGTTTGTACATATGTGTCAAGAGGCTGATGGGTCTATAATTTTCTAATTTAGTAATATCGCCTTTTTTGTGTAACAAGACTATTACTGCATTGTTCCAGTCTTTTGGAATCGTACCCGCATGTAAGCATTTAGTAAACAGTTCGCTTACTGATTTTAATAAAATTTCTCCACCTGCTTTTATTGCCTCGATAACGAGTCCATCATCACCAGGCGATCGATGGTTC
The DNA here is from genome assembly GCA_918026665.1 of Diabrotica balteata. Taxonomy (NCBI): domain Eukaryota; kingdom Metazoa; phylum Arthropoda; class Insecta; order Coleoptera; family Chrysomelidae; genus Diabrotica; species Diabrotica balteata. Next base: position 12,192,662 of record OU898283.1, on the reverse strand, counting down.
TTCATTTCCTTTAAAGCTGCTCTTACTTCTGACACAGTAATGGGTAAAAGTATTTCCGATCCCTGATTTATGAGAGTCTTTACTCGTGTCGGGAAATTGTCTTGTGGTCTTTGGCTGGTATAGAGGTCTTTATAAAATTCTCTAGTTATTTTCAGAATATTTTGTTTATCTGTTGTTACCTTTCCGGCTTTATCTCCCAGCTTGTATATTTCTTTTTTACTTTGCGTAAGTTTTCTTTTCATTATCTTTAAACCTTTGTTCTCTTCTACTGTTTGAGTAATTACATTAGTATTATATCTTCTTACATCTTTTCTAATTTCCGCTGAAATTCTTTTATTTAGTTTTTTATATTCTTCTTTGTTTCCCTTTTCGTTCTCGCTTAGGTTTCGTCGTATTTCCATGAGAGCCCTTGTATCTTTGCTAATCTTTTCACTTTTGGTGTCATTTTTCTTGCAAAATTTGAGTTGTGCGTTTCTAACTGAGTCTGTTATTAATTTATTGTGATCGTCGATACTTAGAGGTTTGGGATTATTACTCTGTAAAGTTTCGGCTATATTTCTTATGTATGCTTCTGGATGATTTGGTGAATTCTAAACTATGCGTTTGCAACTGTTTATCATCTTTGCTCTTTCTTTTTGTAGATTAATCGTTACTCTAGCTCTTACTGGTCTGTGGTCGCTTCCTACTGATAGTTTATTGAGTACAGTGACATCTTGAATAACTTGCTTTTTGTCTATTATTATATAATTATATTGGCTCTTAGTTCTTCCGTCTGGACTAGCCCACGTCCATTTTCTATTCTGTTTCTTCTTAAAAAATGTGTTCATTGCATACAGTTTGTGTTGCAGTAGAAAGTTGGTAAGCATTTCGCCTCTTTCGTTTCTTACTTCGATTCCAAAATCTCCGATTGCCACTTCTTGTTCGTCTTTTTTCCTTCCGAGTTTCCCGTTAAAATCTCCCATTATCAGATTGTAATGAGCCGGTTTCTGCTTTTTTGCTCTTTCGATTTCCTCATAGAAGGCTTCGACAATTTCATCTTTGTAATCGCTGGTGGGGGCGTATACCTGGATTATTTTCAGATTGTATCTCTTATTTAGTCTTAGATTTATATAGATAATAATATTTGATTAATATACTAAAAATAATGAAAATTATTAATTAACAAAATAATGATAGTTGTTTTAAACGTTTTTCTTTATTTAGCAGGTAGAAGCCACTCCTCCTAAACCACCTGTAGAAGTAGAAGAACCACTGTTTGTCAAAAAGACGATCGACTACAGATGCCCGCTTTGCGATGCTGATGAAGCCAATTTTAATAGGGACCATCATCATCACCACCATCACGAACATAATCATCTTCTAAACGACAAAAATGATAACAAAACGGACAAGTTTATTAATTTAAGAGACGAAAAAGAGAACTTGAAAAGGAAAAAGACTTTATCCGTGTATTCACTTCCCAATTACGATGAATTGAAGTTGACTGTTTCCGAATTTAAAGATGACAGTAAAGGTAAGATAAAGGTATTATGCAGGGTGATAATTATCTCGATGTAAGGAAAAGCTACTTTATACTGAAGGTTTACGAAATATGACCAATTTTATTATGAAACAGTTTTTTGATAAATCGTGTATGCTTATTAATCCTAAAATTATGTTAAACCGTTGATGGACATATTGGATACATGCACAATCTTATGGTAAATAATAAGACCTTTGCTATATTAGCTTAATTGATGACAGACCAAAGCCTTCATCATCATCATCCAGCCCCATTTTCACATCCATTGTTGGACATAGGCCTCCTCCAAACATTTCCAGTTCTCTCTATCTCTAGCTGCTGCAATCCAGTTTGTTTCTATTCTCCTTAGGTCGTCGGTCTATCGGGTGGGTGTTCTGCCTCGACTTCGCTTGTCGGCTCTTGGTCTCCACTCTTCGTCCATCTTCCGTCTTCCATTCTGGCAACATGTCCAGTCTACCTTCACTTTTGTTTATTGATTCGCAGTATAATATCGTCTACGCCAATTCGTCGGCGTATCTCCTCATTTCTCACGCGATCTTTCAAGGTCAGGCCCAGCATTGATCTCTCTATTCGCCTTTGTGTTATCCTCAGTTTTTCGGCAGTAGCTTTCGTTAAAGTTAGGGTCTCTGCTACGTAGGTCAAGACTAGTACGATGCATTGGTTAAATGCCTTCCTTTCCAGGTGAATTGGGATATTTGTTTTAAAAATGTCTCTTGTCCTTTCATATGCCGTCCATCCCAACGTGATTCATCTATTTAGTTCGCAGGTTTGGTTGTCTCTGGTTATTCTAATTTCATGACCCAAGTATGTGTAGTTATCGATTAATTCTACCTTGTAGAGATCTGTATCTCTTCGCTTGGAACCATATTGGTCATCATTTTGGTTTTCTCGAAATTTATCTCCAGCCCAGTTTCGAAAGCCTATATATAGTTATATAAATATAGAGTGAACAACACTTTCACTTCTGTCTTTTTCGGTTAATGTATCTGGTTTGCCTAGAAGATTTATTGACGAAATATTTTCTGCGAAAAAACTATTCACTCACCTCTGCCACTCGACCACGTCTGTGGTTGAAAAGAATATCCTTCAATTCTGCATCTGCCGTAATTCTGAAGGAATTAGATCCATTTACCTTGTTCTCGTACAAAGTGCACGAGAACTTATGTCCGGAGAACTTTGTAGATATTTTCTTAATTTTTCTGTACTATAAGATTGTTTATACTTAAGGGCATAAATCCACACTTTGCCTTGCTAGCTTCTCACTATCGTTGTTATTACCGACAACTTTTACATCTGACCAGGGAGGTTGGTTGACATTTTGACCAAAACTGTGCATATCATTCATTTTCAAACTTTGTCGTGCCTGCGTTAATGCGCTTGAGGAGAATTGCTGATTTGTAATTTGTTATACTTTCAGTGCCTCTTCTATACCCTTGATTTTCTTTTCATCATTTTTAGCGACGAAATTTGCAGGATGACCGGCAACCCCACTTTGTTTGTTTTTATTTGGCATATGTTTAACCTCCAAATTGGCTGTTTTTTCTAGTAAAAATAAATGATGATCTAATAAGATCAAAATCGTTCTGAAAATGTATAAATCCATTTTTTTTTAATTAAAAAATAATAATAATAATAAAAACGTATACCATTTTACAAGTTTTTAGTTTATTTGTAAGTTTTTTGTTAAAAAATTGCGAAAACTAAAGAGATGATATATAGTAGAATATTGAAAGATAATTAATTTTTTCTATGAATATTATGCGGTACGTACAATTCGACAAGGTAATGATTACTGAGATGGCATTTTAATTATATGTCAAAGATATTTAACATGAAAATGTTTTCAAACAAATCTAATTGCATGTGCAAGTTTAAATTATCCATTATATACAAACTAATAACATACATGAAATTAAGAGTAATTATGTGAAATAAGGAAATATATTATTATTCATATATTGACAGAGGCATAACGTCTTAAAAGTTAAACCACAATTTTGAAAGATAAAAAGATAAAATCAATTGACAAAAAGTATTAGGCAAATAAAAACACAAAAAAGTATTCCCCAAGGACTTGGGGCAACTTGGCACATAACAAACAGAAAATAAATCGAAAATATTCAAGAGACTTTAAAAAACAACACACCTATGGAACCTCAGCACCGTAGATAATAGAGGCATAGTGAAGATAGGCATGTAATAAATATCCTACTAATTATAGAAGAGACTTTTAGAGAGTTTTCGTTTGCGTCTTTTTTTTTATGTTTTGCGTTTTTTTTGCGAGAATTACGATTATGCAAGCAAATACATTTGCCATCGTGACTGTAGCGTATAGACTGACACTATATTTTTACCGATAGTCAAGTAGCAATCAATGTGTTGACAGGCGAATTGAATGACCTTTTAGCTGGTGCCGGTATACAGTATTAAAGTAAAGAAACGGCATGACTCAGTAGAAAAAATATTCCGATAAGGCATGCTTTTTTTTCATCGTATAGGATATTCCACAGGATTGGACCTAGTACTGAATCCTATGGAACACGCTGCGACAAACTGATGCTGGTATCTTTTTCTCTTATGGACCTGTCAGTAAAGTATCTGTCAATTACGTTGACCAGGTACTCACTAACGAGAAATTCTCTCAGCCTGGACATGATTTTTCCCATGATGCTATATTTAAGGCATTCTTGACGTCAAGCAGGATAATAGCCACCCGTCTCTTTGTATCCTGCATTACTAACGAGGTTACTTCCGTGACCGCACTTTTTGGCCCTAAAACCATATTGGCAATCTCTTGACGCATGCTTTTCTTCTAGCTATCGCTCAAGGCGGCCTTTTACAAGCTGTTCGTACCATTTAGCTATCGAACTAAGAAGGCAAATTGGCCAAAATCGCACCTCTTCCTCTTCACCTGTACGTTTCGGGATAAGTCGTTTGTTCAAGCAGTTTTTTAGCAATCTCAAAAAATCCTGCGGATATTTTAGTGCGGTGAGTATTACTATTTCCTCCATGACTCCATCTATGTCAGGTGCTTTTCGGATCTTCATCCGTCCAATAGCCTCGCCGAGTTCCAACTCAGTGAAAGGTTCCGCATCTACGAAAACAATAACCCTTTCACGCCTATCCTCCACCTGAGGAAAGAGTTCCCGTATTAAACGGAGTTTCTTCTTCTCAGGCAGGGGTAGGGTATCTTTTTCTCCTTCAGTCCGATACAGACAATCTTAAAGCCCTGCCTCCAGGTCCTTTCGAGATCCTGAAGCACGTTACTTCACCTTTCTTTCTTAGATCTTCTTATCTCATTCCTGTATTCATTCTGCATTTGCTTCAATTTGTTTATTCTCTGTTCCAAATTTCGTCCTGTACTGTTCTTAACCTCTTACACTCTCAGATTTTCAAGCTACTCGTTTCACCAGTATGATTTTTTCTTTCATATCTCCCATTTGTTCTTACACATGCCAATTTCTGTGCATCAATCAGACCCTAACTTAACTCACGCACATCCTCACATCTTGAACCAATCAAGCCAAAAGTATCTACAAAAACCTCCTCATTTAAACAGATCTTTAGATTGATATGCCCATTTTTACCTTTTTGTCTTTTGCTAGCTATTTCAACACTCACATACTTGTGTAAGCTGAGCCATTTTTCTTCCAAAACTGTCCAGATTACGACACTGTTTAGAAATGTTTAGAAAGTACCGTGTCATTTAACACGGTAAGCCCCATGGCGTGAATCCATTATGATAGGTATTTCCCTCTCCCATCTTGCACACGTAGGTTCCATGGACGATCTTTCGTATTCAGGTCACCAACTATGATGACCGGTACAGTGTCCATCCTAGCCTCTGGCATAATAGAGTCAATGTACTCTTCATATACTCGAAACGGGATGTTTGGTGAAACAGCAATTATATACTATCAGGTTTTTGACATATACCTTAACATAACCATTCTTAACAGAGTGTCTGGTAATTCACCATCAGCTTCTCGATTCACCACGTACACGGTAACGTCAGATTTCCTATCTTTAATGATCCCCTGTCGAGAGACCAACTTAACGCTATGCTCCTGAAGTAGGATCATGTCATAACCTTCCCTTCGTGCAAATGCCTCTGCATCGTCGTGAGCAGCCCTCGACCTTCCCACATTTATTTGTAGAAACTTCGCAATAAACGTTTTTTATCTCTTTAACTTACTTACCTGTAAGATGTCTGATTCCTGGTCCTAAGTGCTTTCACCCACACTTTCCTCCTCCCTTCTGATTGGGTCTTTCTTGACCTTTCGTTTTTTTCAGGATGAGTACCTGATGATGATGGTGAAGCTGTCGGCTTTGTGTCTGGATTCTTTACAAGTGAGGCAAAAAGCCTCCTGATTACTGCATTCTCGTGCCTGATGACCCTCTTTGCATGGTTAAACAATTAAAACTTGTCCATTCCAACCATCTTCTGATAGTATGCTTGAGAATTATTATTGCAATCTATACTGGGACCTTACTGGTCTAATTAATAAACTAACTAGAAAAATAACACTTAGTGTGATGATACGTCAAAAATACATGTTAAATACAATGAGAAGATCACCAAGTACAGAGATGCCTTGTCTTGAGGTATCAGTAAGAAAAAATAAATAATTTAAGTTGATACAAACTGCTCTCGAAGTTCTATGAACATTTTTGAAATACTTTCCTACATACTAGGTCATCAAGGCCTTGATAAGCAGAAAAATTCCCCCTAGAGATCAAACCTTTTGAATTCCGTAGATATCTTAGAGTGATAAGTAAATTTTCTCCTTAAAGCGAGTGAAATCCTTATGTCTTGAATTTGAACTTAATATTACTGTTAAATAAATAGAGATATTCATAATTTAACATCTAATTATAGGTATACAAATGAATACTGTTCTTTCTAATGAATCGTTTTCATATATCTAATCATCTGTAAACTATTATTAATTTCTTCTTTTGTTTTAGGACCATCCTCTCTAAAGACGGATAAAAAAGGTCATCTTTCAGAAATATCTCTACCAGTAGACCACAAAAAGACTGCAACAGGCTCTACAGGAAAGTTGGATACATACATAACAAGATGCCGAAGTTTTGGATCCATATTTCCGCAACAGTTGAAGAAGTTACGTCCGCGAAAAGCACCGACTGATATCGAAAGCGATGATTCGTTTGGTGGTTTGGAGGACTGGGACTTAGGTCTAATAGAACATTATAATCCAAAAGATGCTAGTTTACCAAGACCAAGGAAACCAGTTGTTAATGATGATGCCGTATTAGCAGGCCTAGAAGGCATGATAGTGACAGAAGAAGAAATAGAAAAATTAACTCCTAAACCCAAGCCTAGAAGAGCTGAGTCCCTTGTTAAAAAGATTAACAGGGAAGCGGCAGAAGAAGCATGTAAAAGAAATAATGAATTGCTCAATTCTAAAAATACTCCAGATATTCAGCCGCATAGTATCACACCTCCTTCATCTCCCATACAAGAACCTGTGATGAGGAAAGCTGTTAGCAATTTACCAAAAGAAGAAGACAGTAAAGTTGAACACTCAAGTTTAATAAAGATTTTAGAAAAATTCAGCATGGCCGACAAACAAATCAAGGACAAGAACGAAAATACTGTACCAAGACATATTGATAGTAATGAGTCTTCGCTTACACCTTCGCTGGTTGAGTTCGAAAAAAATTTGGCAAACTCTATCGAAGAATATGTTAAAGTCGAAAATGCAAGTGAAAAGTTGGATGATAAGAAAGTCAGATCTGAAGATAAAAACATTAATAGCGCAATCATGACCTAAATAATATTTTTATTAATTCTAGGTGGCTGATATTATAAAATCTACTTATCGAAATTTTTGTAAATATTAGCAAAACAAGGTAGATACTTTATTATCAAAATTCTTGTTGTGTATTTTGTTGTTTGTTACATTTTGTATATAATTAGTTTTAAGAAAATTTCTAAGATAATTTAACTTTAAATTTGTTTTTCAAAATAAAAACCGAATGATAACCTTATTTAAAACTGCTATTTAGATTTAATATGTTTTATTTCTATACCCTGCCTGCTTTGTGACAGCATGCTTCATAAATTATCACAGTATTCCTAGACACAATTTTAAAATTTTTGTCAAATTCCCACTATAGTCGGACAATTTTCAATTAAAGGTGACTAATTACTATTTATAACTGGGAATAAGCCACAATTAAAGATAAAAATACGTTTATTGACGTTTCAATTTCCAATTCGGAAATCGTTCTCAAAATACAAACAGTAAATTGAATAATAAAATTAAATAAATTGTGGCTTATTCCCAGTTATAAATAGTAATTAATTTACAATGCCACAAGAAAATAGCTTCAGAACAATATAAAGGTGACTAATCTACAAATTGAACTAAACGGTAGCGGCAACCATGAAAAATTTCATTAGTTAATTCTTACCGGGGTCATTTTTATTGTGTATGCTTCGCCCATGTAAATATGTAAATTTGTAACCCATGTAAGATAAATTTGCCCCCGTAACAATATAAATTGTTGCGATTCACGAGTGTATAGTGAGACAAGTTCATAGAATAGTTTGGAACATCGGTAAAATTATCAATATTTTGCTGGTATATATATATATATATATATATATATATATATATATATATATATATATATATATATATATATATATATACGTTTTTAGAAAGAATGTTAATTAGAGAAATATGATATCTTAGTTTATTGAAGTTTATGAAATATGGTATCTTCCAGATTTTATACATATGCGCATAAGCGTAGTGTATTATTGGGAATATATTTATTAAATATACATACTTTATTATTAACTTTAAAATAGTTTTGAGGTAAGTAAAGTAAATTTGAGGCCAGTTTATTCTTTATATAGTATTAAACCCTTAACGGCCGCTCAATATACAAAGAGAAATTTGACAATTAATTTATTAGATTGGATTAAAAACACAAATTAGGAATAAATCTCATTTTTAAGGACAACAGTACAATTTTTAATAAAGGAACATATTGTATCTTAAACGTAAATTAAATTTTAAGGTAAAAATTTTCGAAATATTCGGGGTGTAGATGCATTCTACACTTTTTACATAAATAAGTAGTATTACTTTTGTACATCCTACATTTTTGCACTATCGTCTCTTTTTATAATGTGGCCAATATTGTCGAATCTAGTTTCATCTGGTAAAGCAAATTTAGATTGACGCCCATGTACTGACACTGATGTAGCGGTTTCTTCACTATTATAAATTAAAATTATTATAAATCTATGTCGGCGCATGCTTTCTCTTATAATATGCACTTCTTTATCCTCATCCTTTGACCAATGCATATTAACTTGAAGCAGAGTGTAAACCAGATAATATACATATGCTAATATTTTTTTTAAATCTATGTTATTCATTTCAAAATTGTGACGGTTATTCTCAATTACTTTTTTATCAAAAAGAGTGAAAAACTTCAATATATGACTTGCCCACATGGTTGGCTTTTATATTGTCTAAATATCAATCAGATATTGATCAGATGATGTTGAATTACTACTGATCACGAAAGAATATCCGTTATTACAACTTGAGATACATTTGGATTTACTATTTTTGCCTGGTTTTTTCTTTGGACGTTTTATCTGTGGTTCAGAGGAATATCATAATCAGAATCGTTAGAATTCCCAATCACTTGTATTTCATATGTACCTGCAATATCCGATTTTATTGATTCTTCACAAATAATATTAACATCAATCTCTTCAAGGAATACAATAATATACCAGCAAACCAATGGGAAAGATACCTGACGGAACTGTTTAAAACAAAGGAAAATAATAATCAACACAATAACGTACCTGAACTAAAGGACGAAATAGAAATCAGTTTTCACGAAGTAGAAATAGTCATCAATTCACTCAAAAATAGAAAGTCACCAGGACCAGATGGAATAACCAACGAGCTTCTAAAATACGGATGAGAAAGTTTAACTCTAGAGATGACCAAACTTATACAAAAACTAATATTGCACTGCAAGATACAAGACGCATGGAGAAACAGCATAATGATACCAATGATCAAAAAAGGAGATAAAGAAGACCCCAACAATACCTAAGTAGAGGTATAAATCTACTAAACACCGATCTTAAGCTTACCATAAAAGTCTTAACCAACAAAATCAATAAACTAACAACTTTATCAGATGAACAACAAGGATTCAGATCCGGATGATCCTGCGTAGACGCCGTATTTGTACTAAGACAAATCACAGAAAAGCCATCATATCTGTTTTATAGATCTGACAAAGGCTTTCAATCGCATCCAAGTCGAAGACGTCTTACACCTACTGTATAAAAGGAACATACCAATCAATATTATACAAACCATCGAAAGCATCTACCTCCATAATCGAATACAGGCAAAGATAAATGGAAAACTAACACAGTGTATACCAGTACAAAGCGGAGTCAGATAGGGTGACTTGTTAAGCCCACTTCTCTTTAATATATTAATGAACGAAATAATACAAGCAGTACGTAAAAGTCGTGGCTACAGAATTGGGAACAAAGAAATCCAAATATTATGTTATGCAGACGACGCCGCATTAATCGCTGAGACAGAAGACGAGCTCCAAAGATTAACACATATCTTCAATACAACAGCTAAGAAATACAATATGATAATATCAGCGGAAAAATACAAATGTATGACATTTAAATACCCACTACGGTGTAAAATCGAAATTGATGGGAAAATAATAAAGCCGGAAGCAAGGGTTAGATATCTGGGAATAGATATAACTAGTTACGGAGATGTTGAAGAAGAAGTACGAAAGCAAAGCTTAAAGGCAAGTAAAGTGGCGGGTTCTCTTAATGACACAATCTGGAAAAACAAGCACCTAAGACAAGACACAAAAACAAGAGTCTATAAAGCAGGAATTGGACCTATATTAACGTACACGGCTGAGACAAGACCTGACACATCTAAAACGAGACGACTGCTAGAAACAACAGAGATGAAAATACTCCGACGAATATCAAGAAGTCTGTTGGATAGGGAGAGAAGCAAAAACATAAGAAGAGCATGCAATATAGAAGACATAAATGGATGGGTGACAAAACGGAAACAAAAGTGGAACAAACACATCAGTAGAATAGCGGAGGATAGAATAGTACGAATAGCACGAGATAAGTAACCAAATGGACGAAGAGGTATTGGCAGACCAAGAAAAAGATGGTGCGACAATTTAAACAATTTAGCAAGCTAATATTAAAGAAGAAACAGGCTTTAAAGCTTACAAACTAGAAGGAAGAAGAAGAAGAAGATCAATGTCTTCTACATCAGAAACTTTCTAATCTAATCTCGGCAGCAAATAAACCACATTAAGTGGCATTTTCACAATCTGAGTCTTCTTCTAACAAAGCTAATAACTCTTTAGTAGTTAGTGCCATCTTCATTTCATATTTCCACAATTTGGTCAAATAAACAAATGCATTGTTATATAAACGCATTCATATGATAATAGTTTAGCTTACTTCATTTTAATTTATATGAACTTCATAATATATTTTCATATTTATATAAACAAATAAACACAAGCAAACTTTCAAATTAAGTTAAAAAAAAAAACAAATATAACGGTTACAGCACACAGCAATTCTATAAATAAAGAATGATGTGTAATTAAATCTGCAGATTGTTTTTAGTCTAATGAAAAAAAAATTATTTTCCAAAGTTTTCTGTTTTTTGAAGTTCTGTATTAGATACTTTCTAATAAGCATAAAATTTTATTTTATTTTGTTAGACAACTATAAGATTCCTGTTAAAAGAGACATGATAATTCAATAATTAAATCGGTCTTAGATGTAATTTTTACGTAATTACTTGTGTTTAAATAAATAATTAAAAATTTTTTTGGTACGCCTCTGCAAAATTGATAATTTCAATTCGATTTCGTTGAAAAGTTATCGTTAAGGGCTTCGTTACGAACGATGTTGCCAAGTAATCACCTTCAATTAAAAATTGTTTTAGTGTAAAACCATGTCAGATAAATGAAGGGCTCGATAGTAGACAATGATGGTCAAGAACGGTTCAATACATAGGATAGTTCCATCGCCCAAATTTGTCTGTCACTGCAACACGCGGCTGTGACGTAGGTGTGGGAATGACAAGCAATTATCGACCGTATTGTTACTATAAAATTTTAGGGAAGATGAGCCTAATTTGAGATTTAAAAGTTTAAAACGAAAAATTTACGTTGTTTTTGTAAATAGATGGCAGATAATCAGATTTTTGACAGTACCTAAGATATTCAGAGTTATAAATTCTTAATGATCTGTTTTATATGGCAACTAAAATGTATTTTCTAAATGAATGCATTTGCTAGTGTTATAATTAAATTAATAAATGTTAGTTTACTCTCAAAGTAAATATTTCTGGTAAATAAAATCTATAAATCCGTGTTTTACTTACGTAGTCAGAGCACAAATTAATATCCAAAAACATTTGACGACAAACAAAACTATTCAATACTGAACTATTTATTTCATAAACATAAATAGGTAAAACTAAACAGTATACAAGACTAGGAAACTTTAGAAACATTCCCTACCGAACAATTTTATTTAATTTTCTAATTTTTGACCTAGTTGAATCCAACACGGATAAGTTTTTTCGCTTCAAATTTTCAGCTTCCTTGGATTTTAAATTTCTATAATTTATTCTTATTATTGTTCTAAGTTTACAAAAGTTTTTAATAAGCGTATATGGCAACACTTTTTCTTTTTTTAAAATTCTTTTTGAAATGTTTCCAACAACTCCATTATTTTTCCTATAGGTATCAATATATTTTTTATAATATTTTTTCCATAATTTTATTTTTATGAACCACTCATCTGTAGGCTTGATAAGACCTCTGTAAGAGGTTAACCTATGATCCCTATGTTCAATAACTTTGTATGTGAAATTACCTAAATCAGGCAAACTATCTTTGAGGCCTATCGCTGATAGGAGATGCCTATCATTGATAACACAATATGAGGTGGCAGACTGATTAGAAGATGATTCTTGGGAAGAGAAAGAACTGCTATTGTTACATTCATCAGGTTTTTCTATTTGTTCTTGAGGAATTTTAAGATTAGCTTTTTGAAATACTTTTGGACTAATATATTGATCCACACTTTGTTCAACTGTGTTTACAGTAGCATCAAAAATACCAGGGTTTTTCCTAGAAGTATCATTCGAATTCTGTGGAGTGCTGCTAATGGACTATCTTCATCAGGACCACCTCGATGCCTAACTTGGAAAAAGAAATATTCTAAAGAATCTCGATTGAGTGTATGTGTACATATATATTTAATATCAAAAGCTTATTTCATATAAACAAATAACATTTGTAAAGATTTCATTGATAACACTATTCCTTTTTGAAAAATTTGCAAAGTATTTTTACCAAGAGCTTTCATTGAAGATATTAAATTTATCATTTTGTTAAGATGTTCATTTTGCATGTTCAAATGAATTCCATAAGCACTTTTAGAAGAAACTGTTCCTTGTGGTGTATAACTATTGAATATATCAAACCATAAATTTACATCGGCAATGAAATTACCTAAATTTTCGGCTAACTGTTCATTCCCAGGTTTATGTCTCTTAAGAGCTATTGCAACAGTATTAGACAAAAGCCGAGCAGCGATTCGAATATTCTGTCTCTGAGATTTTTCACATTCAATATGTTTTTTATTAATTTTTCAACACTGATTAACCTCTTGGCCAGTAAAAGCAATTAAAGATTTTAAAGGCTTTTTGATAATAACAGTACCATCCTCTAATTAAAAACCAACGTCTAGTAGCCAGTTTCGTAAGAGTTTTAATAAATGTGGGGCATCTGCAAACATATATAGGTACATTTTGATCAGTCTCAGGATGTTTGAAAAATGTTTTATCTACACCAACTCCAAGTTCTTTCCACAAACCAATATTTAAAGCACCACAATCACTAACACAAGCAACAACGTTATGAGCAATTAAGTTCCTTAATTATTTCTATTAATATTCCAGCTGTCATTTTTTGGTCAAAATTGATATAAATTGGTTGTTTCCAAGAAGGAAAAAGACCTTTAATCATAACTACCTGCATTTGCTTGTGTGGACCCAAAATTCTATCTTTAGTAATGTCACTCTTCAATAGATTTTATTTCCACTTCATCGAATTGCAGCACAACTGTCTTTTCCATGGTCGTAAAATTTTCCCCAGCCAATTTCATCATTAACAATATGTCTTTCAAAAGGCCTTCATTAACACTAATCTTGGAAGCCCATTTTCTTAAAGATGATAGAGCAGGTAGAGGATAACGCAAAGAATTTTTTAAATAGAGGTAACTTTTCTTACTGTAATACCTCAAAGTAAAAGCTCTAGATATTTCTTCTGTATTCCAACGAACTTTCTTCTTTTTTTCAGAAAGAAGTGCAATTTGGTTTGTGGTTAACACTTTATTTAACAAATTTTCAGCAAAAATTTTAGATTTTTTTGATTTTTTCTGAACATTCATATTTTTTTGCTTTAAAATACCTCAACTGACTTGTTAAACTTTTTATTTTCATTTGACTCTTTTTCTTCAAATTGGAATGATCAGCTATTAATTTTTCATACTTGCTTAATAATTCTTTGTATTTTGCTTCAAAATCTACTTCAGGCTTTAAATCTATATTGTCACCAGGTTGTTCAAAAATTACTTCAGATTCAGTAATTGTAACCTTTGTAATTTCTGCTACAAGCTGCTTTCTGTTTCTAACATCTCATCAACATTCACGAGTAGAGACAGGTGTGTTAAAGATATGTTTATATAAACAAAGTTTTGGATCTGCAGTTTTCTTCAAAAGGCGTTAGTTTAGGTAAACCTAAAATAAGTTATCTTAAAACATTTTTATAGACATTTTATTTTTTAATCATTTTACCTAATAATTCATTTTGTAGATCTCTTCCATAGTCATTGTTTGTAAAATGAACAGAGCATATTCTACTAGAATCAATTATCAGCTTTTCTGCATCGGTTAACCCATTCAGCTCTTATAGTTGTCGATACTAAATCCTTTCCTTTTAGAAAACTATGAAAAATAACAGGCATATTCTTGGTTTTCACACTCTTAAAATTATTGTCACAACCATATATGGCACATCTATTACCACCCATTTTGTTTATACAAGTAAATTGATATAGGTATAAACAATAATTAAATAGTCTTATAAGGCCGTTAAATCGCTAGTAGACCAAAAAAATTGGCAGCAGACACAACTATTCTATATAAAACAATAAGAAATGTCAACCACGAATCCCCACGCCTACGTCACACTCAACACAACGCATTTCTTACATTAGAGCATAGGACAAAATCAATCCTATCTGTGTCCATTGTCCTTGGACAATGATAATAGACAAATTTAGATTTTTCCCGAAATATTATGTAAAAGACGGCAAGGGCACAGGAAAAGGACACGACAACGCAGAAAACTTGACTTATTTTATCCTCCAAATAATAGATGGCGCCAGAAAATGTTCTTAAAATTTGGCAAGAGACATAAGTATCAAAATAATCTGAGACCATTAAAACTTAAGCTTTAATGGCATAGGAAAATAATGTTAGGTGTCCATGATGGCGGAAGACAAAGCAGGTTGTTCAAATCTTAATGGCTTTTTTAATGTTAATAGTGACATTTCTGAGAGCTACGATGATTATGACTCAGAGAAAGATCCTGAATTTTAAATATTTAGTAAAGTTAGCTCGATAAACTTTCTACAAAGAAGGTAATTTATTTATATTCTTAGAATAATTGTTTGCAAGTAAAAAATGGTAAAGTATGTTTAACATTGATTCCATCCACATTCCCTTTGCATAAAAACTTCTTTCATAAAAAATTTTTATTTGCAAATATGAAAATGAATTTTCTGCAGCGCTATAATACTTAATACTATTTTTATTGAAAAATTGAAATCATCCTAAAAAATATTCTGATATAGATTTTATGAAATCTTTTATTGAAAGCTTACCTAAGTACAAAAGCCTTGACATCCGTGCTGACAGCTCTAGACAATATATACGTATGGAATATTCTATTCAGACTTGTTATGAGTACTATGTAGGAGAATGCATTTTGAATTTTTGAAAAAGAAAACTCCAGTTTTTGCAGATAAATTTAGAAGAATATTTACTGAAGAATAAATATAAGTTTTAAAACTCAAAAAATGGATACATGTCAAGCATACGATAAGTTTTCAATAGCTTCAGAAAATGCTAGTTACACAATGATGAAACGGAGGTTTGAAAAAATTAAATCTGAACAAGAATTCCATCATACAAAAGCTAAAGCAGGTCAACAGGCAGTCAGAGACGCAGTAGGAGAAGTAACCCAGATGTGCATGCAGTAAGTTTTGATCTACAGCAAATCCTTCCCACACCAAAGTTGGTCCCATGTGAGAAAACTGTGGTGCTATAATTTAAGCATACATTCCCTTGAAGATGGTCACGGTCACTTTTTTATGTGGGATGAATCCACTGCCAAGAGAGCCTCGGACGAAATGGAACGAATAAAAATGTACTTTGAGAAAAATAATATTCGTGGCAGAAAACTAATAGCCATTTGAGACAAGACAATTGCTGGAGACAAAATAAAAACTGAATCATCATTGGTCTTTGGCTTTATCTTTTACAAAAAGAAATAGTTCATATATTTCCTCAGGTAGGACATGTCAAAAAAAACTGTGAAATGCTCTATTCGCTCAATCACTGGAAAGATATTTTGAAGAAGTGTAAGAAAAAGAAACCTTTTCTTGTAACTAGGGTCCAACAAGAGGATATATACGATTGTTTAGTACTGAAAAGCTATTTTATTCAACCGGTATGCACTGTTTAAATTAGCTGAATTAAACTTGTTTCCTTTAAAAATTTAAGAACACTGTTAAAAGTGTTTGGAACACCTAGAATGTCTGTTGGAATTTTCTCTTAGGCTGTGCTTATTTCTGGAAGAATCATACATGCAGCAGTCCACTATCACGTATTTGATGAAAAGAAGGCTATTACAGTAGTGGCATACTGGAGGGTTTTCTGATGCCATAAGGAATCCATGCGTGACACGTGTATGCCCTATTCGTAGTCGGTGAATAACTGATTTTTCTTCCTTGTTCATAGAGGAGATATTGACGCGAGATAAGTTGGGTTGAACTTCATGCATAAGAACAACTTAGTTTTTGTTTAACTCCACAGAGCCGCCCATGAGCTTAGGATTCTTTGTTTTATCAATATTTTAAGATCCGTATGGATTTGGACCTGCTTTGGCGGCTTAATCTGCTTTTTCGTTTCCCAATATACCAACATGAGATTGAGTCCAGATCATTATGACTTTTATGTTAGCAGAATATAATTGGTTACAGACGATGTGGATTTTTTGGACTAGTGGGTTTTTCGAGAAAATGGAATGAATCGAGGAAAGATAATCAGTCCAAGTGGCGATTTTTATGCTTCCATTTGAAGTAGGATGGATTAAAGTCTTTAATGCTTGGAGTATTCTATATAATTCTGCAATGTAGATACTACAACTTTTAGGCAATCACACAGAGCTTATTATCGTCGTCAGTGTGGACACAGCGGAGTCGCAACAGTCTTCATTCTTGGATGCATCGTTGTATAAAATTTCATCAAATTGTGTTAAGTTGTGGATGTTCTGGAAGGATTTTCTAAGGATTAAATTTGGGGTTTCTGTTTTGTCAAATCTGCATAAATCAGAATTGAAAATTGGAAGATTGTGCATCCATGAAGCTCTCTTGGGGGTATAAATAGAAGCAGTATTGGAAAGGTTGATGGCATCTAATAAAGGAGATAATATTTGTGGTAAAGTGAGAGACTGATTTAATTCGTTTGCTGGAGGAGGTTCAATGGGATTGACTAGATTTATTACTGGGTTACTTGGGTTTGCTGATATTTTTAAAAAGTACGAAAGTACACGCTGCTGTCTTCTTAGATGGAGTGGTGGCTCTGAAGATTTAACGCAAACACTTTTAGCGGGGCTTGATTTGAAAGCACCAAGACGTAGTCGTATGTATTTTGAATCGTGTTTAGAGACTTTAGTAGGGAGGTACTAGATGCCATATAAAGAATACTGCCATAATCTAGCTTAGAGTAAATTAACGCTCTATATATTTTAAGGACAGATTCTTCATGAGCTCCCCAAGAAAAGCTAGCAGCAGTAAAAAGTAAAGTATAAAAGTAAATTGATTCTTTGGGTACAGTTTTCTTTAAGTTTCTGAATATGGTGTCTCCAGATAAGCTTTTTATCAAAGGTGACACCAAGAAGTGTCAAATAATTAACTGTTTGTTAACGAAGTCTGTTTAGAGTTATAGAAGGTGGATTAGGTCTATGCTTTTTGGTAAAGTGAATTACTTTAAATTTAGGAGCTGAAAACACAAATCCAGCACGCGTAGACTAGATGTCTATTTTGTTTATTGCATTTTGTAGCAAAGTTCTGGTGGTAGCTGGGACTCTGCCTTGGCAGTATAGTATAATATCATCAGCATATATCGAGTACCTGACTGGTGGTTCTATATATTAACGAAAGTCATTCATGCTAAGTGAAAATAAGGTAGTGCTTAGAACTGAGCCCAGAGGCACACCGTTGTCCAAAGCATGTGTTTTGATATTTTTCCATTTGTTAATACTCTAAAATATCGATTTGTCAAAAAAATTTTAAGAAATAAAAAAATGTTACCAGTTTAAATTATATTCCCTTAGTTTTCTTAGAATTAGAGGTCTTTGTACAGTGTCGAAGGAACTTTGGTTATCTAAAGTTATTGCTATGACTTCGCTTATATTCGAAAATGCGTTAACAATGTCAGTGTGTATTGTGACCAGGTTATCCATTGTACTTCGATTTGATCGAAAGCCTATTTGGAATGGGTCACGAATATTATTTCTTTGTAGATACCACAGTAAGCGTTTATTGACCATCTTTTCTAACAGTTTACATAGTGAACAAGTGAGAGAAATTGCTTATCGCCATAACGTTAGGAACTAGTTTTGAGACCAGATCGTATTATATAACTCTAGCAGTTTGAAATGTGTGTCTGGATAAAGATTTTTTAAGAATATTGATGGGATATCGTCAGCACCGGCTGCTGAGTCTTTTAGTAAGGATATGGCTTCGTTTAATTTTAGATTAAAAGGAAGATTCATAGAGCTAGTGTCAGAAAATATTTTAGGACTGGATATGTTGGAGTTATTGGGAAGATTCGGAATATTTGACTTATCTGAAAAGTGGAAGGCAAAGATATCTGCAATATGTTGAACATCGGTAACTGTTTAATCTTGCAGGGGATGGCGGCAACTTTGCTGGATGTATTATGACCTTTCATACGTCTTATCTTTGATCACACTTGCGCGGGTGAAGTATCTTTTGTGATTAAACTAAAGTACTAATTCCATGAGGCTTTCTTACTTTCTTTTAAAATACGCCTAGAGTTGTAAGGTGGAGATTGGCTAAGGTGGATAATAGGCGGCTCATGTATTCGTCTAATTATTACTTTGTGTAAATACGATTTTCCTATCTTTAAAAACACTCACGTATTTTTATGCTAATACAGGTAAATTAATCTTGTATTAATTATAACAGTCACAGTATACCTACTTATACTGAGAAGAAAATATAAAATTTTATAGATAATCCCATTTCACGTGATGGGCAAAATTTTCTTTTTAGTATCATCCTCGAAATACATTATAAAAGATATACCTGGGAAGGAGTCTGCCTCTTTCCAATCTGATCACTCCTCAGCTAAAATAAAATTTAATTTATGAGAGCATGACACTATAATACATTTACTATCAAATTGTAAAGAAGGCGAGAACCGACGTCTATGCAACGTTATATCCTGTCTATTTGTATTCTGCCGATAGCGTTTATGATATTTCTATATAAGCTCTGCAAGTTATGATACGCTTTTGCAGCTACGATAACATCTTTTAAACATCTTAAAAATATTGAACATTTAGCCTTTTATGCCTCGACTTATATGGCTCGTAAAACTGCAGTTATTCGTGTTTTACAAATATTGAGATTATTGTGAACGGAATGAAAAATATAAAATTATTCCAAGTGGCATGAATCCTATTATCAGGTACCCCGGAGCTGCAGAAAAGATATGAATATTCTTGAATAGTAAATTCGTTTGAAAAGAACCCCTAAAGGTAACTAGCAAAATATTGTTAGAGCAAAAAATAACGCAACCAAGTTTGTAAAAAGGTTAACAATTTTAGCATCAAGTTTCATATGAAACCAAAATTACAAAAAAATCTTTCAATAAAATATATTTAAACATCAATACTGATAAATAACACTGGCACTAAACAACATGAATTACAACATACATTGTGTCCGTAAAGTATGGAACAAATTCTTTTTTAGCTAAACAGAGCATTTTAAGAAATAATACTGAAACAGGTCGATTTTTGAATTAAATTTACCGTATTTTAAAATACTATTATAATATACAGGGTGAATTACTTTCGAGTAATGACGTCACCGTCATTGTTTTTTAAATGGAACACTCCCATTTTGTCTCCATTTTCAGATTACACTAGCTGAGCTGATTTCAAAAATGTATCACATATTGATTCAAATTGGGACAGGGTGGACAAAAATACAAGAGTTTTGTGTGTGTTGCAGCCGTTGTTGTATTTTACAGTAACCCAAACGTTGTACAAATTCTTGTTAAACCTTGTTTATTGTCTTGAGAAATATTGTTTATTGATGTCCGAATTCTCTGTTGTAATTCTTGAATATTTGCTGGTGTCATTTGATACACAACATTCTTCAGATGGTCCCACATAAAATAATCCAAAGGATTAAAATCTGGTGACCTAGCTGGCCATTCTGCTGATATTATCATATTGTTCTGAAGCTATTTTCTTGTCTCATTTTAAAGAAATTACTATTTAAATGGAAATAAGTCACAAATAAAGGTTATAATAAGGTTGGCGTTTTAATCTCCACTTCGAAAATCGTTTTCAAAATACAAACATTAGTAAATTAAAACATTAAAAATTACAAAAGCAGTCATCAGACCAATGGTAAGACACTATGAGACAGAGGTAGAAGTACAGGTATACGACTTAGATACAAGGAGGAGAACATCAAGGACTAAGTAAGAAATAGAAGACCAGAATGGAACAATCATGTAAGCCAAATGATAACAAATAGAGTAGTAAAGACGGCAATAGACGGTTCCCCAAAGGTAAGACGATCAGTAGAAAGACCACGAAAAACGATGGAATGACAACTTACTGGAACCACATTGAAAAACAGACAAAGTCATGTCTACATAAAAAGCAGAAGTACTTATGCATATGGTGCTGTGAATCTTGATATTGACCAACTTCCTGTAGGGACTGTTAGTTGCAAGGATCACATTATTTTACTAAATATTAAACTCAGACTTGGTCCAGGTTATTTTGAAGAATTTATGAAAAATATCACTCTTGTCTCTAGCTTGATAAAGACTTTTTGATGTGTTGCTTTTGAAAGAGGATTTGGTCAAAAGTACTTTCTAGATAGTTACAATACTTATTGTTTGGAACTGTTTTGTCTGCAATGGGAAATAGCATACTTTAGTATTGTTAGAACTAGTACAAATCATGCATTTTATTAACCCTAAAACAATAACCTTAATTTACACTCCTGTAGTACCAGTCGTAATATTTACAATTTTTTTTCAATTTCAAAAAAGTAAGACAAAAAATTAATTAATTTCTTTTTCAGTCACTCTTCTTTTTTTGAAGTGACAGGTGTAGCATGTAGTACGTTTGTTTGAATGTTAGAAGATTGATTGAGGTTAGCAATTTGCAAAGCAATTTGAATTAAATCGCTAATCAGAAGCTTCATTGAGCGTTGCAAAGTTGGCAACGCAAAACGCTTTTCAAACCATAATGTTGTGAGTTGTTGATATAGATTTAACATAAAAGCCTTTTTCGTGGTTGTCCCAGATTTATACACCCTATGTTGATCATACCATAGAATATACAAAACGGCCATCTACGAATTTTGCGGGAACAACTTCGGTAGCCACACATTCGATCGAAAGTGTTCACACAATCCTGTATTTGGTTTAAGTGCAATATTATTTCCAGTTTTTTATTAGTTGGACAAACCACTGAACCGTTTTATCGTGCACTGTCGATAATACTAGAACAGCTTTTTCCCTTTTTGGATTTATACGACACTAACGACCAGAGCAAAATCTTGAATTTCTGATTTCTCCATTTTTAAGATTAATCATTTCAGAGAGTATCTCTCGTTTATTTTGCCGCAAAGTACCAATAATTGTAAGGTTGTAAGGAGGCTTCAAATAAGTATCCAGAAGGTTCACTAATGTACAAGAATTGTCCACTGTCACGTTTCGGTAACTTCCGTTAATAGTTTTAATCAACGTATTAACATCGAATTCTCCTAGAGATTCTCCATTTGTGTGGTATGTTTGCCGAGGTAAAGGTCTGCGTTCAACATGTACTTGGTACTCACGTATATACATCCTAAAAAGGCACCGGTCCATAAAAGGTAATAACTGCTGGTCAATAGTAACATATCTACCTGGCCGATAGGACTCTTTACAATTAAAAATAAATTCCTCCCATATTTTCCGGGTGGGGTCAAACCTATCTATATTTTTTCTTTCAATTCTTGTGGTTTTATCTTTAACCTCAGATTATGCAGAAGAAAATAAAATCTTTCGCAGCTCATTGTTTCTCTATAAACGGAGCCAGACATTTTGGAATTAAACATCTCTCTACTATGAAGATGGTTATCGTTTTGTGCCCCAGGAAATATAGGTAGTCCAACTAGAGCTTTTAGTTCATCCCTTGTAACGTAATAAACGTCACATCTTTAATAATTATATTTAAATATTTATTTTATTTTAATTTCTTTATTAATTTATTAATTTCTTTACCTTGAGTTTCTTTTTTACTATTTTTTCTTCAAAAAGTAGTTGCGCCCCCTCTTTCCCTTTCCGCCCGTAGAATAAATATTTTCTGTCTTTGTCTCTTTTTCTTTCCGGTAAAATAAATATTCGCTTTTTCTCTTTCTGTCCAGTAAACTAAATATTTTGTTCTATGTTGACAGAAGTTCCATCATAGGCATACATTCTATAATATCTGTGCTATACTTCATTATAATCTCCGACTTACTTTCTATAAATAAACTTTCGTAATGAGAATTTTTTTTTGTCAGTAATTGAAATTTATAAACGAGGGTAGGAATTATTATAAGCTTTATTTTATGGTCTGTAGAATTCTCTTGGGGTAAGTACTTTCATTGTAATCTATATTCTATAATTCTGACATAATACTAACAAAATTTAACTAAGTTCAATAGTAATTCTATTTCATTTTATCCTTGTCATCTGCTATTTGTTTAATTATAATTTTGTAAAGGAAATTAATCTCCATTGATGTTTCTCTAATACTGGCTGTTTAATATTCTAGTTTATTAGTATTTTTGGAGAATTTATTGGAGAATTTATTAAATACTTAACTGAATATTTTATGGAATATTTCTATATTCTATTTATTTATTGGAATAATATGAAGTAACTGCAGTTGTCAGTAGGGCCTACTCACATGCTCTGGAGGACCTAATCGGGAGGCTACATATAAGAAGCAAGAAGCCCAGCGATGCCATAAGTATCATTTAAATTTATTTAATGTAAAGTATTAGGCATGGTTATTTTTACTATTTAAATATTATTTTTTATGTGTTAAATAAATATGATTAGTTAAAAATTGTTTTATTTGCTACCAGTTAAAGGTTCATTGTTTAGTTCATAGCTTAAGACAAGACGGATTCACACTTGAGGGGCTGAGCTAGGCGAAGCATAGACAATAAGCTCCCATGGTTGATTGAGGTATTATTTTTATAATAGTATTTCAATTCTCTTTGGTAGTATTATTGTTACACCCTTGTTACCAGAGAACAAGTACGTTTAAAAACTTTAAAACTTATAAATTTTAGGCTGATTTGAGTATTTATGTGCAACAGAATTTTTCGAACATAGAATCGTTCACTAAACACTAAAATACATCTAATGGTGTATTACCATTTTTTGCCTGTCCAGATGGTCCTTGAACAATATGGAAAATATTTCCTTTTGTAGTTTATTTTCGAATATTAGATACAGTAGTTAGCTATGACTAATTCTGAATTTGAGACTTGTAGTCAAATTGGAAGTATGTGGTTTAAATTCCACAATATTTTCGGTTTTTCGCTCTTTAACTGATTGAAAACATACTTTTTCATTACCTATTTCGTTTTGATGAGACTGAGTTATTATTTGATGAAATGGTCTTGTTCAATGTCAGTTTCCACAGAAGAAATCTCATATTGAACACTACATGAGGTGATAGGCATATAAACAGAAGAGAGTGGTTATTAGGCTTTCTTTTTTCGTTTTAGGACTTCTATACTCAAAATTGCTGCTTTCATCACTAGAAAATTCTGGCTCGTATTCCGATTCTGACGGGCTGAAACAATTTTGCACTGTGTCTTCACTTTCTGAATTACTAGAATTTTCAATATTTGATTGTAGACTTTCATCATTTAATTCACCTATCAATATTTTTTCGGCGGGTAATTCGAATTCTAACTGGGTTAGGGGTTTTTTATCGTCAAATTTTCTAGCAATTTTTTAATTAAATTGTCTGTGAATGAGAAAAGAAAATAATAATACCAAGAAAAAAAACTTACGTTAACACTAAACTTTCGCAGAAAATACGAAGCTGCGATCATGCGGTTAACGACTGCACAAGGAAAAGCAACTAAACTGTTAATGTACTCGACAAACTGATTACCGAAGCTGCTCCAATCCAATACCTACGCTTCTACAATTGAGGAGTTTGCTGTAAGAAAGATGCAGCTTCATATTTGCTAATTGTTGGGACATTGAAAAAAACTGTTTTTTAATAAAAGTTTTTATTTTAACCCGAAAGACATAATATCAAAAGAATTGAAAAAAGTTGAACCTGCAGCTTTGCACCAAACACGTGAAATAATGCTTCTTTGCCATCATTTTTGTAAAAAAAAAACAAATTCCCAACAAAACTCTTTTATTCTGTTACAACAATCAAATGACTATGGTTTGTCTACTACGCAAATACAAAAAAATCAGTAAAAAGAAGCAGGTTGGGGAAAATTAATATTCAGAAAAAAATAAAACAATAAGCACACGGGCAAATACACCCTTCATTCATCTACCTGGTCGTCATCATCCGTTTCAGATGATTTGGTTTTATGGTTGTGCCATAGCTGCATTACTTGTGAGACAGGTGCAAAAAGCTATTTGATCCATAGGAACGAATCTTATTGCCAACAGCATTACATCTGCATATTTGGCTTTTTGACTATAGGTATAAGATAGTTAAGATATCTAACTTGCGTTTCGCAGACGACACTACACTTCTAGCCTCTACTCCAGAAGAAATTACTAGATTATTAAAAAAACTCGAGGTAGAAAGTGCTAAATTTGGACTCATGGTTAACTACAACAAAACCAAAATCATGGTTATTGATCGCCAACAACAGTTTCCTGAAACCCAAACTATTGCGGGATGCGAGGTAGTCTCATCTATGATATATCTTGGAGCTCTAGTTAACAACACAGGCAGTTGTGAATCCGAAATTAGAAGACGCATTCAACTAGCAAGAGCAGCATTGAGTGAACTAAACGAGGTCTGGCGTGATCGTCACATTACTATGACAAACAAAAAGAGACTCGTTTCAACTCTGGTCTTTTCCATATTTTACTATGCATGCGAGACATGAACAGTCAAAGAATCAGATCGACGACGTATAGACGCCTTTGAAATGTGGACATGGAGACGCCTGCTTCCAATTCCATGGACGGCTCGCCGTACAAATATCTCGGTTCTGGATGAAATTAAACCGGATCAACGTCTCTCCAGTACCGTTTACTCTAGAATTTTAAAAGTTCTTTGGCCATATCCATCGAAGTGATCACAAAATGGAGCGGTTGGTGGTAAAAAAGAAGGCCTCAGACTCAACGCCAACGCGGAAGATCTCCACAGCGATGGGCGGACATTACTAAAAAGCTTCTCAATAAACAGTATACTGAGGCAATACATATAACTGATGACCGCGACCAGTGGAGAAATATTATCAATCAAACTGTCCGAGCTGCTGAAGCCCAATAATGAACCACAACACATCTACTTAGATGTTAATGACTGTGATGATGATAGGATTGCAATAGACAGAAATGTTGGAAAAAACTGGAAGTCGCTGTCAAACGTTGGCACTTTTTCTATTTTTGGTTACAGAACCGACAGAAACGAATACATAGAGTCAGAAGAGGAGATAGCAATGGCGTGGAAAGAATACGCAGAAAGCCTTTTTAATGACGAAAGACCAACACAACCAACGCGCAAACTTCCTTCCGAAAATTTATCAGGGCCATCAATAATGCGAAGTGAAATAGAATATGCAGTTAGAACCACTTTTTTTTGTGTGTGTTTTGGCTTGGACAATTGTCATTCAGCCAGTCTCAATCAAGATAAGTTTATTAATGTAGTGAGTGTGTGTGTTTGTGTGTGTAGAGTAATTGTCTTGATACTTAGCAAAGTCGACGTCATTGTCTTTGCTAAGAGACGCTAATTTTATCCGAACGTCTGCGGTCCCTCTGAGTACCGATCACACAAGGATAGAAATTATTTTCATTTATTAATTTTTTTTAATAAACGAAAATTTCCACCCAGGTGAGATTCGAACTCACGACCTTTAGGTTTAAAGGCAGGCGCTCTTACCACTGAGCCACAGAGGGGGTCAGTTAGAACCACAAACATGCATAAAGCAACATGTCCAGATGAAATTAATATAGAAGCAATAAAACTACTAGACGAGGAGAATATCCAAATCTTGGAAAGGCTGTTCAATAGAATTTATGATACTGGTTACATTCCGCGAGAATGGCTGCAGTCATCCTTTGTGATGATCCCAAAAACATCTTATGCCTTAAAATCCAATAAACACCGCTTAATCAATTTAATGAGTCACTTGTTGAAACTCTTTCTTAGGATATTACACTCAAGAATGTATAAGATACTAGAAGAACTTAGCGGGTCAACACAATTCGGTTATAAGGGAGGACTAGGAACAAGACAGGCAATTTTATGTTAGAACACCTTAATACAAAACTGCTTAGATCAACGAAAAGATGTCTACCTCACCTTCATCGACTACGAGAAGGCATTTGACAATATTAAACATGATATCATGATGGAACTACTACATATTGCCAACATTGACCAGAAGGAGATCAGAATTATTCAGAATCTATACTGGAACCAAATGGCAAAGGTGAGGATTGATCAAGACCAATATACGGATGAATTTGAAATCCGGAAAGGTGTCCGCCAAGGCTGCATACTCTCTCCGATGCTTTTTAATTTATATGTTGAAAATATATTTGCGGAAGCATTAGAAGATACGGAATTAGGCATTAAGGTGAACGGCATACCAATTAGCAACCTAAGCTATGCGGACGACACAGTGATTATAACTGATAATTTGGAAGATCAGCAGTTATTACTTGATAGGGTGAATAGCATAGGTAAAAAATATGGCCTCAAAATCAGTGTGGGCTTTGAAAAAAACATCTATCAACAAACTTGAAGCATTTGAAATGTGGTCATTGAGAAGAATGATGCGCATACCTTGGTTGGATAGAGTTCGAATCGATGACGTCCTTAATAGAGCCGGCGTGGAAAGAGAACCCTTTGAATTAATTAAAAACGCAAGTTTGGTTACCTTGGGCACATATTGAGAGACGCAAAATATGAAATACCACAGTTAATCCTACAAGGGAAGATCGAAGGTAGGAGAGGAGCCGGCAGCAAACAATTATCCTGGTTAAGGAATATTAAAGAATGTACAGGAATACACAATACAGGTGAGCTGTGTCACGCCGCCAAGAACAGAATTCTAGTAATGAGATAGTCGCCTACGCACTTTGGTATATGGCATGTTAAGAAGAGAAGGTTACAGGAACAACTGGGGTTCTTCCATGGGCTCCATGTTGACAACAGGTTCAATGCGTTGTGTTTTTACAGAGGTACGTTTCTTCTTTGGATGCTTCCTCCTAGTTAAAGTTCCTGTGACATCACTATTAAAACATCGGAGCTTGTAGGTTTATAGTTTGACTCACTAGCGCCAAACGGATCTGATTCGGTTTCACTCATTTTTTCATTCGACGTTAAATTTTTACACGAATAATTAAACCGCATGAAAACGGAGTAAAAATAGCGACTAACAAGTCATAACAAATCAGCTACCCTGCCGGCCTAGCGCCAACAGAAGATGACCTTGCATTCCACGAAAATTACTGAACATTTACAATCGTTTCATGCAAAACGGATTCAGGTCCGGAGTTGTACCCTTCTTGCACCAAATGAGTAAGGAGGCAGATCGATAAAGACGTATAATTACTTTTTTATTATCGGATCTGCATCGTTCTTATACCGTTCAATCCGCCAATTTTTTTTAATTATGGTATATGTTTCCACTCAAAGCGGTCTAAATATGGAGCTGCATCCTTCTTACAGCAAACTCCTCAATTCATGCAAGGTTACCAAATCTTAAAAAAATATTGAGTGTTCGTTAATTTTACGAATGGTTAGTATTCTAGAGTTAAAAATATTTTTTTATAACTAAAAACTTAATGTCAATCTTTCCTTTTTAGTTTTGTTTCCTTAATCCTTATTTTATAAGTAATGTTTATATTTTAAAAGATTACGTCTAATATCAGACCAAAACTCCAAAATTATTTTTTGAAACAATATACCCTTTGAATTTTAATTTAATTTACATTTGAACTGAACATTTGAACCACGCGGTATAACACAACGCCATTCTTATAAAACCTAATCGTCCCGTTTTGGGTTTTGTACGCCCATGTTAGCTACTAGGATGTTACTGTTCCTGCAGTTTCTTGAATGTGGCGGAATGCAAGTTAACTGCAATCTAGAAGCAAAGCTCATACGACTATAAATGTCAGATTATGATAACGTCGTCGGAAAATGTGAGTCCTGTTTTTAAGTCTGTCTGTCGCGGTGATCGAGGGAAGCCTTCAGGAAAAGAGACCGGGATATCGTATAAAATTTATGCATAGCTGTGCAACTGCGCTATGTAACGAGATGGGTGGGAAAAATTTCACTATCTAAGGTTAACTGTTCTTTTGAAGCTGTTTACACAATTTATCGTTTTTGTTATGTGGTATTTTACCGCATTACTTGTTAAGATGTCATTTACTTATTCATATATTATAGTTTATATATGTTGCAAAAAGCGTGTTTTTTAACCCTCCGTTAATCGGGTGACCATTCTGAAACACTTTCGGTCGGGTGTGGTCTGTGAGGACCAAAATAAAATACCGCCTCCCGAGCAACAGCACACATTTTATTGCTAATTTCGCATCAACGCGTTTTAAACAAATCATTTACTATATAATGTTTATTACAGAAACAATTCCAAATTTTTTTAAATTGTGTTAGGTAATTTTAAAAATGTTTACAATTTCAACACATATTTTTTCTAATTTGTGAACAGCGACTAAATAATGAAAATACTCTTACTTCTTCACACTTGTTAATCGAATCTTCATTGACGAGTAGGGGAAGTGTGCCTATGTTGGACCCCAGCCTATGACGGACCCCCGGCTGTAATTTTAAATAGCGCGCGGTTACATACACATCGCCGGTTGCCTCTTGCGCACGAAGTTTGTAGTTTAGTATTTGCAAAGTTTCAGACACGTGGCTGTTATAACAGTAAATTTGTGAAATAAAATTAAAATTTGGCGTTGCTGATCTAATAAATTTTTTTGGTAAGCAGCATTTTACTGGTAACATACGTTAAGCTATGTGTTGCTTTTGTTTTGTATAAAATGACTACACTTTCTTTGTCAAATACTATAATTTGTTTTAGGTTAAAACGGTCAAAACAAAAGTAACAGAATTAAATTTGCTGCCTTGTCTATTTGCCTATGATGGACCCCTGTGTCGTTACCTATGACGGACTAGGGGTCCATCATAGGAAAAAGAAAATAAAATTGGAAACACCTTCAGTTTTTGTTACTTAATGATTAACATAATATGTTTTACAGGGATGGCTCTACAAAAAAGGCAACAGTGGAACCAGAGTAATATGCAACAAGCTTTAAAAAGCATACAAGAAAAAACTATGGGGTTTAAACTGGCAGCAAAAACATTAACGTTCCAAAAACGACTTTGAAAAGGCGCTTTATTAAGCATCAAGGAAGTATCAAAGGTGATTTGGGAGGACGAAGACCAATATTCTCCACTACTATTGAACAGGAAGTTGCTGACCATATTATTACTATGGAAACTCGTTTTTTTGGCCTGACTAGTAAAGATTTGCGAAAACTTGTATACGAAGTAGCTGAAAGAAACAATATTAGCCACAATTTTAATAAGAAAACCAGAATGGCAGGCTGGAAATGGGTCAGAGGCTTTTTAAAGCGAAATCCTCGAATATCATTACGCCCTCCAGAAAATACTTCGTTGGCAAGGGCTCAAGCTTTTAATAAACCAAATATATGTGCCTATTTTACTGCATTAGCAAATATATTAGACGAGTTTCACTTTCGACCGGAAAACATTTATAATATGGACGAGTCCGGTTTGACAACTGTGCAAAAGAAATCGCAGAAAATTTATGCTAGTAAAGGTCGCAAACAAGTTGGTGCTTTAAGTAGTGCAGAGCGCGGTCTACATGTTACGGTCGTATGTGCAATGAATGCAATTGGAACATATGTTCCTTCTGCTTTGATTTTTCCTCGACAGAGAAAGAAAGATGAACTTATGATCGATGCACCTACTGGAAGTATAGCCTTCGCTCAAGAAAAAGGATAGATGACTTCCGATATTTCTATTTGTGGCTGCAACATTTTTTAAGGTATACAAAGGCTTCTAAAACCAACAAAGTTTTGTTGTTACTCGATGGCCATGTTAGTCACAAAAGTTTTGAAGCTCTCCATTTGCAAAGGAAAACGGTATTATTATGTTTTGTTTTCCTGCTCACTGTTCTCATCACGTTCAACCCTTGGACGTAGGATTTTTTAGACCACTTCAAATTTACTACGGCCAAGAAATTCAATTATGGCTGCGATAGAATCCAGGTAAAACGGTGACCCAATTTAAAGTAGCCAGTGTCTTTAATAGAGCGTATTTAAAAAGTGCTTTACCATCAAATGCAATCAATGCATTTAAAAAGACAGGAATACAACCATTCAATCCAGATGTCTTCGAGGATTGGCAATTTTTGCCGTCTATAACAACAGATAGAGAAAATTCTGAACAAAACCCACTGCCAAAACGGCCAGAAGTCACCACCGGAACATTGGAGCCAAAATGTTTCTTCGATTGAAAGTTTATCAAAAAGCCCCACTGATCAGAAATCAACATCATCGTCAGTTCTAAACATCTCGGTAGAAGATATTTGTCCTCCTCCTTTAGCTGGAGTATCTCAAGTAATGCAGAAAAGGAGTAGAAAACGGGGTAAAACAGGATATTTAAATTCAACGCCAGAAATTGAAGATATAAAACAAAAAATTGCAGACAAAGAAGCAAAAAAAAAAGAAAACAAGACGCCAGAAAAGTAAAAAGAAGTTCGTGTTTCAACTACAAGTGGTTCTGAAGGCGATTGTGAATGCTCTTTTGTAGAAGGCGACTCGGACGATGCAGCTTGCATCTACTGTAACGAACTATTTTCGCATTTACGATCCAATGAAAAATGGATTCGTTGTCAAGTGTGTAAGAATTGGTGTCACACTGAATGTGCAGATGTAAATCCTCGACATAAACAATTTGTGTGTGAATTGTGCCCGTAATTTTTTTATTCTTAAAAATACCATGTGTAATATTTTTTATCGTTTGTAATGTCTTTTGATCTAATAAAATAATTTGGTATTTAATTATTTTACACAAAATGCAACGAGTCCATCATGGGCGTACCAAAGGGTCCATCATGAGCGCAAATTATGAATAAATTTTTAACATCACTTTTTCTGCAAAATTTGAAACATTTGCCATATTGTACAAATAACGAGACGTTATGTGGTCATATTTAAAGTCTGCTAAGTAAATAATTAAAATTATTATGAAGCTATTTTCTTAAGGGAACCATCATAGGCACATTTCCCCTATACCACGACAGAACTTAATCGACATGAATGAAAATCATCTTTCAAGATTTCAAAGGGTGCAACAGTTATTACAGTACTTTTGGACAAGATTGTCCAAAGAATATGTATCCCACCTTTAGCAGCTGATTGGAGAATTGCTAACAGCTGATCAAGCCTGGACGCATGGTTCTGGTTAAGTATGATTGACTTCCTCCCTGAAAGTGGCAGTTAGGTAGAATTTCGAAAACTTATACCGGAAGTGACAAGATTGTGCGCTCGGTCATGACAAAAACTGGTGACATTAAACGAACGGTTGTGAAAATTTTTGTTCTACCACACCAAGATCAATAAATTCTTTACGACTACAAGTACTATAATCTTAGATACTTTGTTTAAACAACACTTTCTTATTTAATATTAATACCCGGTCTTTGAGGATTCAAGGTAGGGAAATATATGTTAAGTACGTACTTGTTCGCGTACATCCAAGCTTAAATACCAGCAATTATGCGACTAATCCTAGGGCTGAGGATTCCCCTAGGTTTCTTTCCTTCAATTCTACCCTCGACTATCAGTTTTTCTATCGTAAATGTTTATCTAGTAAAGTGTCCAAAAAACTGCAAATATCTCTGTTGTATTTGTTTAAGCAATCTATCCTTTACTTTAAGTTGTTCTAATATCGATACGTTAGTGCGATCATCAATCCAGTTTATTTTTATCCGCTTACTTTAAGGTCCACGTTTTGAATGCATATGTGGCTATATAAAAAATTAGTGCCCTTACCAGCCTTAGTTTTGTGTGTACTGTTATGCTAGAATTTTTCCAAATTGCTATCAGTTTCATCATAGCTGTTCTAGCAATAGTCAACCTTCTACGTATCTCTCTGTCAGACCCTCCGTCATTTGCTATTTAGGGACCCCAGGTATTTGAAACTATTTACCACTTCAAAGCCCCCAATTTCTTTAATGTGCTGAGGATTATTCCGAGCTCTGTCTACTATAATGATCTTTGTCTTACTCCAGGATGCTGACGCCAAAATTAACGAAGAGAGACGACACCCGCGCTTCGATGAAGATGCATTTAAATTACATTTAAGATAATATTATAGTTTGTTGTTTATAAGGTTTGTTCAATAAAATTACGTAAAATTCTCAATATCATTTACTACAAGTTCATCGATATATAAAGTACAGAATTGGAACCTGTTTTCTACTAACAAGTGAGCTTAGGAGGAGCCAGGATTGCAAAGCCTTACCAGGATTGCAAAGCCCTGAAGTACCTGCTATCGCATATACTGTGGTCAGCGTTTCAATTTTCACTGGATAATTAATTTACAATATGCTCATTTTATAACTTTTTACAATCTCTGTACAAAATAAGTTTCTACAAAAAATAACATTATTATCAATGGTTTTGACCACAAACAGTTACACTAATAGATTTAATTTAAATACGACAATTGCGCCATTACCTTCGTGAATCGTACTTAATTACTTGTTTTGCCCTATACTATTTGATTAATTTAGGTATAGTTTACTTTTTATTCAAGTCATATTTTATTGAGCAATAAAAATGGTAATATTTTTACTGGTTAGTTTTACTTCAGTTCAAGACATTCTAAAAGGTAGGTTACAATTTCGCGTTTCTTTCACATCTCTACATAGCTATCAGCGTTATTAGAGTTGGTTAGAAACGAGCGCTTGCAAAAAAACGCATCGCGCTCGAATATTTTTAAGGAAACTCATTTGAGAAAATTTCGTAATTTAGTTGAAACAAGGCGCTTTGCCACAGTTGAATTACTCGGAAGATATCAAATTAAACTTGTACCTGAGTTGAAGAGAAGTGTTGACTTTAATTTAACTATTATCATATTCTCGCAATACACAATGAATTTATGACTTAAATGGCGCTACGCAAATATTTCAATCTGAGTTTTATCTACTTGGGTTTAAGTACTTGCTGCTAGCAATTTTACGATGAAATATTCTAAGATATTAAAGCATCGTCGAGATATTTTTTACAAAAAGTAATGCAAGTACACATTAATTATTAATTTGGTAAATTTTCTTAAACCCAACAATATTTAGAAAATTGTTTAACTATCTTCTTCTTCTTTGTGTGCCATGCACACTTCGGTAGCTACATGAAACGGTTGCTCGACTGTTCGACCTGTCATAGTCTTATGTTGTGCAGCTAGGAGAGCTGTTTTTTTTGACGCAGCGTTTTTCTTCTATTTTGCCCTGTATGATCAAACGGAGTAAGTGATATTTAGGACCCACTATTATATGACCGAAGTATTGGACCTTAATACTTTGAAGGTGTTAATTAATGACCGTTCTTTGCGTATGGTTTCTAGGGCCTGGTTTTCTAGTTTTAGTACCGTTTTGCCTATTTTTTAATTCTTCATCTTCTTCTTCTCCTTCTTCTTCTTCTTCTTTTTCTTCTTCTTCTTCTTCTTCTTTTTTCAGTACCGTGCCCAAGTTTTAGGCGTGGGTAGCTTCCATGACGATTTGCCGATATCGTATTCGATCTTGCACGGCATGTAATAATTAATCTGCTGATAAGCCAGTCCATTGACGAAGGTTTCGGAGCCATGAGTATTTCTTCCTACCGATTCATCTTTTTCCGTCGATCTTTCCGATGAGTATCAACTGCATTATCCTGTATCTGCTTCCTCTCATTATATGCCCCAATAATTCGAGTTTTCTTTATTTTATCATCTTTATTTTCTGTGCGTTGTTGGATAAGCCCTTTTCTTTACATCCGTTGTATACTGTGTTCGATTGAGTTTAATGGTCTTCTAGACTCTCTGCTATTCTGGCGATATCATCTCCGTATCTAATTTTAATGATAATTGCTATAGCGATTTTCACAACACCTTCGCTATAATTGTGTAAAGCCATTTCAAACACTGAACTCATTGTCTTTGTAAAAGTATTTGCATACACAAAAGTGCTTTTCGAATACATATACTGCTTTAGAAACCAAACTGCTTGTCAATAGTAATCTCTCCTGTCTCTCCAATGGTATCGTGGCTTCCGTGGTCTTCCTTTTGATCTTACGTCGCACATTTTACTGCCTGGTTCTCTCTTTGGCAATATTTTGGTCTCCATTTTCACTACATGACCAGCCCATTGAATTCTCTTCTTCTTGTTAACGTGCCCCATTCCTAAGGACATTGGCGATTATCATGGCCCATTTGACTCTATCTGCAGCCGTTCTGAAAAGTTCTATTGACGTTTTCGCACTCCATTGTCTCAGATTCTTCAACCAGGACGTGCGTCTTCTCCCTGGTCCTTTTTTGCCTTCCACCTTTCCTTGTATGACCAGCCGCATCATTTCGTATTTTTCGTTTCTTTTTTTTCTTTATAGTGTTTAGTATTTCTTTATCTTTTTTCATTATTTGTAGCATTTCCGCATTTGTCATGGGTTGTGTCCCAGACATTTTCCACATTTTTCGATAACACTACATTTAAAAGTTAGTGAGTTTTTTCTCTGCCGCCTCTGTAATTGTCCAAGCCTCAACTCCATACAACAGTACAGAGAACACGT
This sequence comes from Diabrotica balteata, assembly GCA_918026665.1. Taxonomy (NCBI): domain Eukaryota; kingdom Metazoa; phylum Arthropoda; class Insecta; order Coleoptera; family Chrysomelidae; genus Diabrotica; species Diabrotica balteata. Next base: position 12,157,337 of record OU898283.1, on the reverse strand, counting down.
AGCATCTCAATTCTCTAGTTCTAATTTCAATGTTAAGTTTTCCATTGCATAATATTGCTTTCATCTTATTAAAAGCATTTCTAGCTATCTAAATACACCGTTTTATTTCCATAATTCTATTCCATTCTTCATTTAGTTCACAACGTAAGTACTGATATCAGTGCACCCTGCCTAAAAGTTTTCCCTTAGCTTAAACACTGTCTTTCTTAATTTTGTTCTTGCTTACCACCATGATTTTTATTTTACTTAACACACCATACCAATTCTTTTGTTGCCCATTCTATATCCGAGATTAAGAGATGTTACTTTGTTGATAATTTTGCTCATGAGAAGATTAAACAAGACGGGGCTTAAACTGTCGCCTTGTCTAATTCCTCCCGGTGTTGGAATATTTTCAGTGAATTCGTCTCCTGGTTGATCGAATAAGAAATGAAATAGTTTTACATCGAATGAAAAAGAGCACAGATATAACAAAAACAATAAAAATTCGGAAGTTACAATATTTTGGTCATGTAATGAGACATCCAGAGAGGTATAACCTTCTACACCTCATAATATAGGGTAAGATCGACGGAAGGAGAGGCCCAGGCCGACGAAGAACATCCTGGCTACGAAATCTCCGAGAATGGTATCAAGAAACCACCTTTAATTTATTTAGAGCCGCCGTGAATAAGGTTATTATTGCCAATATGATCGCCAACGTTCGATAATCGGACAGGGCACTGAAAAAAGAAGAAGGTTAATACTATTATTATTTTTTCATTTTGTTCAGAATTGTCTTGAGCCTCGTTAAATTAAAACTTGTAAATATATCAAGAAAGTTCAAATGTGTACTTATGTATATACACAACAAACAACAATTAAATTTTGTATCTGTCAATGTCAGACAAATTGACAGTTGTATCACGAAACAATATTTTATTTTAATAATATTATTATCATTGTAAATTAAACATATGCGTAAGTAAATTATGTTTATTGTCATTTTTAAATACTTGCAGTGTATTGCATTGTATTTTTATATTAATAACAAAATAAGCAAATAATTTTACTGCAGAGTATGTTTAAAAAAAATTTTTTTGCATTCAATTCCATTCATATAAAAATAAACATCTACATTTTCATCAAAACATTGATTTAATCCTTCAGTTACTATACTCCTACTACAGGTCAAATGTTGTTTTATATACAGCAAACGATGCACCATATACCTATATACCTAATTCTGCGTCTCTTTCTGCTTTCTCTTGCCTATAATATAACATATGTAATGCTTGTGCAGATTGACTACTATATAAATTTGTAACGGCGAACGCGTGTATAAAAGTATAACTGCTACCGGCAGTCCAACTGGACTGCCACACCGGTTCTTTTTAAGTTTTGTCGAAACTTGAAGGTATACTAAGCTGGAGGTTCTTCTGTATTATTCTAAACAAATTAAAAATAGCATGCAAAATTTTGATGAGGTTATCATTTTAAGAAATAAACGAACAACATAAAAATCTTCTTTTGTGCTTATTTTCTTAGACTGACGTTGTGTTCAAAGGGATGTAGATTGTCAGCTGTCTCTTTATATTTTGGAAGAACTTTTTAATTGTCGACAAGCTGTTTGATGTAGTGACCGCCTTAAATCCATCTATTCTTTGAATATGCTTAGAATAAAAAAATAAAAAGAAATAAATATAATAAGAAATATTTTATATATTAAGACCAATTGACAATAATTATTAAATTTTGATCCAAAGTAAATATTCGACAATAATAAGAGGTTCTTTCATTTGTGACAGTGATATATTTATTTTCATTTTATTAAACTTCTTTTGTACGAAACCATACCTGTTGCTGTAAAAAACTAAAATAACAACAGTTTTATGATCTAGGAGGTATAGCAAACCTGCAATTTTTGGAGTAGGTTGTCTATGGCAATCTAACTTTTCACACAATCTTTTCACGTTTCTTGTCTTTTTCGTTATTCATGTGGCGTTACTATATAGTCAACGAAAATAAAATGGCACTTCGTGTGTAAACGTTGCCGTATGGAAATAAATGAGCTAACATATCGCAAATATCTATATTTCCTTCGAAATTTAACCTTTTTATGTTTTTACTACCATCAAATAAAATCTATAAGCGATAAGTTATTATATGACATTATTTGGTAGAAGTAAATTATTTTATAAAATAAATAAACTAAAATATTTCCGTATTTACTTGATTTTAAACACTGGCTGAAATCATGAAATTGTAATCATTTACACTCTATGTTTGATTAAAGATGTAAATTGAATGGTTGAGTGCCAAGCCAAAATCGAGAAATTTTTAAGATTCATAGTTGTAAAAGAAATAATATCGGTGTTGTTTCATTGTCATGATTTTTGAGCAGTATCAATTATACGGAGCTCCCGACATACTGGGCCCCCGATATACAGAGGCCCTCGATATATCGAAACAGAAATTTAAAAAATAATTTTTATAATCATCAATAGAGCCTTTATTCTTAAACAGAGGTACTACCTTTGCAGTTTTCAAAACTTGAGGATTACAAGAGTATTACAAGATATTAATTGATTTATTAAAGTTGTTAGAGGTTGAACAATTATATTTTTAATTGTTTTAATAATTTTTGTGTTAAACCCATCAGGATCTTTGCTGTTACTATTTTTTATTTCTGTAATAGCTAAGTCAACTTCACTACGTTCACTGGCTGAAAACTAAAACACGGGATATTTTTCTGTGGTATACACTTTAAATAGTTATCAAGAGTTAGTTGAGGAACCTCAAGTTCATTTATTACTCTCTCAGAAGTTGAGCAGAAGTGGCTCTGCCGCTTTGGCAGATCTGCATTGAGTTTAGAATTATTAGTGAAAACATTTTTATGTTTGTTACCATTAATAAGTTTCCACATAGCTTGTTGAGAGTTGGCAGAATTTGTTATAAACCTATCATTTGCATTAATTTTTGCAAGCTTGATGGCTTCCCTGTACTCTTTTCTAAGTTTGACTTCTAGGTACAGCAATAGGATCGTTTCTATTTATTGCTATAATAAATTGAAGTCTCACGCATTTTTCTCAAAGTGTCAGTGAACCAGTTTACTTTTTTACCTGGATTATTTTTATTCAGCAATTTCGATTTTTCTGGAAAAGAGATATTTATGGAATTTAGTAACACATCAATTAGCATTTTAAATTAATATCCAAATTATTATTATATATAAAATTAAAGTTGCAATTTAGCAAAATCTGTTTCAGATTGAAGAGTCCTTCATCTGTGATAGGTCTATATCAAACTCTGGTTGCACAATTTGTAGATGAGTAAGCTATTTGAAAGGAAATACCTCTGTGGTCAGATGTGTGAGTGAGATCAACAGGTTTTGTGGTACCATCAATATTTACGAAAACATTATCAAGACATCTATTACCTCGAGTATTAAATTTAACTTTTTTTGTAATATTGTAAGATTTAAAAAACATACAGAGTTTTAAAGCTCTGATATCTGTTTAATTAAAATGGACATTAAAGTCACCCGTAATTATAACAGTTTTATGAACATTAATTTTTTTAATAGTTTTAAACATAATGGTAAAGAATTTAAAGATTTATTAAATAAAATACCTGTAATCTCACAATGCTGTTCAGAAAAGAGATTTTCAAGATTCAAATGATTAAAACTTACGGTATTCCTAGTATATATACCTACTCCTCCATGAGACTTGACCGTCCTGCAAAATCCAAAAACTATACGATAGCCTTTAATATTGACATTATGTAGCTCATCAGGTAAAAGCCAGTGCTCATTAAGACACAAACAATTAGCTGAAATATCATTAAGCAGAACTTCAAAATCTAGAAAAGAGTTAACTAACGATTGAGCATTATAGTGAATGACATTTAAATAATTTTTAAATTTAACAATACTTTTTAAAGTTACATTGGTATCCTCATCTTCACAAAAACTTAGATATCACTGTACCCTTTGCTCAAACATCTTTGTTCCAAGCTCTCTTTTTCTTTAGGTTTCCTTGATTAATTGTGACCTTCATGAAACTATATGCTTCAGGTATTTTCGATTTGTGTACCATACATTGGACTTCAGGAAATGATACAGCTTACATTTTATGTAAATCATCAGGGGTTGTTTGCGGTTTAAGACGTGTGACATGCCGAGACACAAATTTTGGAACGGACTCTACCGACTTTTCCATCTCATTTCCACCAACTAAATATTGATGTCTACCTATGATGTCTGCCTAGATGAGTTAAAATTCGCAAGACGATTAGCCACTGCGATATTAATACAAAATAAAAAAAAATTAAACACATTCGAAAGGTCATAAGTCATCCACCGAAGGTTTAGACATTAGGTTTGATCAAAGGGATCATTTGGTAATTCCTCAAGATAAGCAAACACGCTGTGCACATTGCCATGAAAAAAAACTACCAGATATTCAATATGCGACAAAGGACTCCACGTCAAATGTTTTCTGGCATACCATACAAAAGTGTATAGTTAATGTAGGTACACTTAAGTGCCCATCGTCCTACATATAGGACGCCCCAAATTTTTTATATTCATCAAAAAAATAAATTTTATTTTCGTCTAATATATTTTAGTTTACCCTAAATAATTAAACCATTACACGAAAAAAAAAAAGTAAAATCACAAGTAGACATAATGGGCATTTGGGTTAATAAATAATATTGCCGAAAAAAAAGCGAAGAAAGTTCATTTTTAAATTGTTTATCCGTCACACTCTTCCATATTAGTCGTGATAAAGGGACTTGCGACAAACTTTGATACGAGGTCTCTGTAGAGCTAGTTAACCACTGGCAACTTTGTTGCTATTTTTTTCTAGCAGACACCGGTGTCTGCCGCGGCTCTATGGTTAACATTTTGTTAACACTAGAGTTTGTGTTTTTTTTGTTTGTTGCTGGGGTTGGTTTTGGACAAGATATATATATATATATATATATATATATATATATATATATATATATATATATATATATATATATATCCGTGTGGTAGTTTTTTTTGAATGTTGTTGCGATGTTGTATTTGTTTTTGCCTCTTCTGCTTTTCTGATAAGTTCTTTATTCTTCTTGTAAGTATTTGTGGATTGCTTATGCTGGTTTGATGTTTTTGCTTCAATCTTGTGTAATTTCTAGTTTTAAAATGACAACAGGTCAGTAGTTTTTAGTCAAAACCTTTGTTAGTAGTTTTTTTTTCCTGAAATGCATTTTTATTAGAGCAGGTGCTTCGGGCTAAATCATATAGGGATTTTATAATTACTTTCTTGATGTTTACGTTGTGCTTGGAGTGGTAATTTAAATTAAAAATCCCTTTAGTGTTTCGGAACCTTGCAAAATTAATCTGGTTAAATGTTCAACTAATGTTGCTCTATGTTTTGGCTATTTTATGTATCCTTGTTTCACTCTCCCTGATATCAACTTAGTCATATAGATTTGTATACGCTTCTGCTTAAGCTTTTGCTACTGCCACTTTTGCTTCGTTTGTGGCGGCCATAGAAATGTTTTAAATCTGGGTCCGACCTATTTTCTTGCCACTGTTTATATAGCTTTCACCTTTTGTTTATTTATATTCGAACTTCATTAATTACCACCAGGTCTTTTTATTTCTTTAAGTTTATTTAAAACCAAGAGGTCTCTTCTTTCTTGAGCTTACGTATTTCAATAGCAGTATTTCTAATACAACTAGAATAATTCCTTAAAGCTGTAGTAGAACTTACTATCTGTTTAAGTTCTATTTATAAAGTTAATTGATAAATATGATCACTAGAAAACAATCTTAAAGGAGTATTAAAACTTTTTAAAAATATACCCAATTATGATTTTATCTTTTAATGTTAAGAACTCTGAAAATGTTAAATAAAAGGATTATTTAGTCTGCCTTTTACAAAGATAAAATATTCTCGAAAGCAGTAATCCTAAGAAAAGGTAAGAAATCTCCTCTCCAAGTTTCTTACAAAGAGGCCGTTCACATTGTTACACAATGTGTGCTTTTTGGTCTAAGAGTAAGAGGGATAAACGGTTACTAATTTGTTTGTTGCCTAATCTTGGGGAATATGCGAAGGGTAAACGTTTGAATTCGACATGCAAATCTTACCAGTGACAGCGTACTTTTAATGCTATAAAAGCCGAAGAAAATATAAAATTTATTTATAATAATATCATTCTTTTTTATTTATCCATCCATGACCTCACTTTGGCCATATTGTTATGATCGTTGTGTCAGATCGTGTATGAATGTTTAAGTTTGTTGTTTTTAGAATATTTTTTAGTTTTAATACTTTTATAAGTACCTGTGTCGCCAATAGCTCAATTCCAGCTTTATGATTGGTATTTTTATTTATTTAGCGTATGGCTACATCACAGGTTCATATAAATATAAATATATAAATGATATAAATTACAAACAACAGTAAATATAAAAATATTATTCTACAAACAAACATCTAGATTATAAATATACTCGATTGACTCTTCTGTAGCAGCCAGGAAATCTGAAGGGTTGCCATTATAGGATCTAATCGGGCATTCCTCTACCATGTGTTTTACTGTTTGCCTTTCGGCGCCGCAGTCGCAATTTAGTGATTGTATTTTTCCCCATCTAAAAAGTGAGTCGGAACATCTGCCACAGTTCGTCCTTATTCTATTGAGTGTGGTCCAAATTCGTCTCGGTTGGTTGAAGCCCTCAGGTTTGCTTGTAATACATGGCATGTTCCAGTTAGCTGGTGCAGCGTTATTCTCCCATTGTTCTCTCCACCGTTCAGTTACATTAAAGTTTTGATCTACTAACCTTTTTACTGTTTTTAGAGGCGGGTGTCTTGAACGGAGCCTATTTATGTCTCTGGCGGAAGTTCCGACATGGGAGCGGAGCTCAGGATCAGTATTGATTTTTGTAAATTCTCTGACAAGGGCATGTTCCGGCGGATGGGTGGTGGAGCTATATGACTCAAAGCTGGTAACCAGTAAGTGGGCGTGGCCTTGATTGTGCCCGATATAGTTCGCATGGCTTGGTTGAGTTGGACATCAACACGGTGAGTATGTGGACTGTTTATCCATACTGGTGCACAGTATTCCGCTACGGGGGATACCAGTCCTAATGCTGTCGATCTAAGTGTGGGTGCTGAGGAGCCCCATGTAGTGCCGCAGAGCTTTTGCAGGATGTTGTTACGAGTTCGGAGTTTTGCAGCAGTCTTAGTAAGATGCTCTTTAAAGTTCAGCGTTCTGTCAAGTGTAACACCTAAGTATTTTGGGTGTTTATTATATTTAAGGAGTCTATCCCCAAAATTGATTTGAGGTTGATAGTTGACCATCTTGTTATATAAATGGAAGCAGGACACTTCTGTCTTAGTTGGATTGGGTTGCAATCTCCATTTTGGGAAATAATTCCCTAGGGCATTTAAATCGTTTGTTAGAATGCGTTCAGTGACCTCGAATTCTTTATGACTTGCGGCAAGCGTCCAGTCGTCTGCGTATCCAAACTTTTTTGATGTGGTTTCTGGCATGTCTGCTATATAGAGGCTGAAAAGCAAGGAGGCCAGCACGGATCCTTGTGGAAGTCCATTATTCAGTTTTCTTTGGGTACTAGTCTTGTCTTCCAATATAACTTTAAAGCATCTGTTGGATAGCATGGCGTTAATAACCTCAGTGGTCTTTCTGCATGGGATTATTCGCATTAATTTATATATTGCCCCTTGTCGCCACACAGTGTCATAAGCAGCAGATAGATCGATGAAGACAGCGGTTGTTTTTGATTGCTTTTGAAAGTTTGATTCCACATAATTGGTCAGGGCGAGTACCTGGTCTGTGCAGCTGCGGTTTGGCCGAAATCCTGCCTGTTCCACTGGTAAGTGTTGGAATATGGTTTTGCTGATTCTATTATACAACAGTCTTTCGAACAATTTGTACACCATACTTAAGAGTGCGATGGGGCGGTAGTTTTTTCGGTGAATTATTACTTTTCCCTGGTTTTAAAATGGCGACAATTTTTTGCATTTTTGAGTTGGTGAGGGACGTTTCCCGTTTGAAGGATGTCAGAAAAGAATTCTGCGAGCCATTGCCTAGTGAATCTGCCGCTATGTTTGAGGAACTCAGCGTGAATAGCGTCGAAACCCGGCGCTTTTCCTGTTTTCATTTCATTTAGGGCTTGCGATATTTCTTCATGCGTAAATGGGTTGGAATATTCTGTTGACTGTGCAAGACTAGATTTTATGGTTTTGAGGTCTTTTTTAACTTTAATTGTATGTAAACGATTTTGAGGTGCCCTAGAGGTTGACACTATGTGCGTAGCTATTTGGTCTGGAGTTACTAGGTTGGTTTGGCGAACGGGTGGGTTGATACTTCTGAGTTTCCGCAGTAGGAACCAAGCTTGTCGACTTGACTTCTGGAAGTCTAGGTTTTCTACTGTCTGTGTCCATTTTTCACGCCTGGCAGCATCAATGCTGTGGAGTAGTTCGTCTGCGATCTCCTGCTTTCCATCTTCGCAATATTCTTCATACAGTTTTTCGCTCTGTTCTGTCCAACCAGGGATACATTCTTTGCGGTATCCTCTAGGGATTGTCGCTTTTGCTGAGGTGATTATTGCTCCTGTTAGTCTCCCGTAGTTCTGGCTCTTTGGTGGAATCCATCCTAGGCATTTGTCAAGGTTACTGGTAAAAGCAGACCAGTTAGCTTTCTTGAAGTTCCATCTGGGTCGTGGGAACGATCTTATAATCGGAATGCTGATACCGATCTTGATTAGGACGGGGCGATGTTGACTATGTGGAAAGTCAGACATAACCCTTCGTGATGCTGCTAGCGGTTGGCCTTTGTTGTCAATGGTAACAAAACATAGATCAGGTTATATTCTCTCCTCCAGGCCGCAGATCTGAAAGTGCCTCTATCTTTGGCGTCAAATAGAAGGTGGGCACCATGTTCCTCTGCCCATTCCACAAGGGATGTGCCATTTCTGTCAGTGTCTGAGTATTTGCACATCTCATGGTGGCTGTTGAAATCACCTACGTATATGGCTGAATGTTCATAGGAATTAAGAACTTGGACATGCCAGGTAATAGCAGGAGGTTTGTATATGTTAGCTATTATGACATTGCCTATTTTCACAGTTACCTCGTGGATGTTGTTCTCGGTAGAAGTGGCGATTAATGCTGCATTTTCTATGTTTGAACGGACATATGTTGCCACTCCGTAAGCTCTATCGTAGGTAGCGCCCAAAAGATCATAGCCGGGGATTTTTTCTCTTGAGCTTAGTTGACCTTCGTTTTCTGTGTGCGTTTCCTGAAGTGCTACTAGGTCAACTTCGTTGTCTTTTAAAAGTCTGTGCAGAATTTGACATTTTGCCCTGCTTATGCCTTCTATGTTAAAATGGCAAACTCGTATGCTTGGTCCGAGTTCTTTGGTCAAATGGTCCTGATAAGGTCCGTTTACAAGTGTCATTTCTGGAAAGATTTTCTGTGATGATTGAATTGCCAGGAGATTCAAGATTGTCTGGCGCCTTTTGTGCTAGTTTATTTAGCGTTACCCAGGGTGCACGTGTAGTGTTCTACTACGGACGCGAACTAGCTTTTATGATTGGTCAAATTGCAACAATAATTGCAGTCAATGGTAGTGCCTGAATTGAGTATTGGCTGTTGTGCAAGGTCCAATGGCAGAACGCCATGGAGCACTTGACCTAATTAATTTCGTAATAATATAGGTGCACAACGGCCAAAAGTTCGTTGTGCTTTGAACAGGGATCCGCAGAACCAGCCTTATTGGCATTAGAGATCTTCTGGTTAATTTAGTTCCCAGAAACTCTGACTTTTATTGTACCTGAGTCTGTACACTGAGTCCACATCTGGTTCTCCAGCTGTAGAACTAAAAAATAAATGTTAAGATATTACTTTTATGTCATAATACTTAAAGTGTTTCTACCAAAAGATGTAGAATAAAGTAATGTTTACCTAGATTGTGTAATTATCTGTACCAAAAGATGTAGAATAAAATAATGTTTACGTAGATTGTGTAATTATCTGTCTCACAAACCTCTTTGACTCCCATTTGGAAAACCTTTTCTGCCTTTTAAGTTGATTTATGGATAAGCTTTTTGATTGTGGTAGATGAAGAGAAGGAATCGCATCACTTTTCAGTTTGGGTCCTTTCTTTGATTCATATTGCAGCAATTCATGCAGAAAATTTCTTTTAAAGTCTTCCGGCTTAAAGTGTTTGGAACAAATCCTTGAAGTTTTAGTATTAAATTTGTCTTCACAGCAATAAGCAATAACTCACACTTTTCCACTACCGAGCTCTTGGGAAAACTACAAAACCCAACAGATTTATCAGCACCTTTTGTCTGATTATCACTTAAACAACTAGCTACTCCACAACGCATTCTATGTTTAGCTTATAAAATATTCCTAGCAAATCTCCCTACAAATGCAAGAGTGATATAAGTATGTTTGAGTATTAAATACTGACTCAATAATAATTAAACGTACCTTATTTATAATTTCTAAAAGACCAAAATGTCCTTATGAAGTAGGTATTCCTACAAAGCCACTATCACTAAAAAAACTGCATAAAGAGATAAAAATATTCTTAATAATAATTCTTTTTAGTAAAATGCCTACAAATTAACTTAATTCTCACAAAAACCCTATAAAATCTTCTACAAGCTTATTAAAGACGTTAAAAGTTAAAACATTGATAACATTCCCATTATAAACAGATGTATTACAATGACGGCAACTCTCATTACTACGTCGACAGTAGGGGAGTGGCCTGCGATCATACCTGTTATTCTTTGTACCATGTTCTAAGGTTAATAGGTTTTGAACACATCTTTGAACCCTCACGCTTTTCTTGGGTGTCACAATAATTGCACGAAAACCGACCGCCACCGGTTATATTTTAAAAATAATTGCAATGTCCCTTGTATATACCACACAGCTTTTTATTGACAAAGTCAACTAAGCAAGAAACCAACATTCACAAACAACTATACATGAAATATACAACCCAGTACTTTCCGGTCATCTACTTCCCTGGCGCCATTCTATGGATGCTGTAACTCTCAGCAGTGAGTTGCGACATAATAACAATAACAAACTACCGACTATAAACAGTCGTATAAGTTATTAGGGTTGGTGCAAGTTTACATAACGCGACCCGCCTTTCAACAAACTGGAATTAATTGAGTCACAGTGTTATAATCAATACAGACGTTAAGAGAGGTTAAGTTAGGTGTTTAGTTATACAACCACATTAAGAAGTTAAACTAAATCACCACCAGTATATTGAATAAGCGATACAATAGCTTATAAAACATGCCACAATATTCTATTATATTCTGATTCCATAGACGCGGCATTGGATTTTGTCCTGCAATAAAAATTAAAACATGAACATAAGTTCAAGCATAACTTAGAATATAACATAACATTTTTAAATGCTATATACTTATGTTATACGAGTATATATATAATATAATATATATATATATATATATATATATATATATATATATATATATATACAAGAAATACTGGATATTAATGACTGTCGATATAAACAAACAGCACAGTTTATTAGGGTTGCAGTCAGAATATTGGCCGGGATGTTAAAAAAACACTCTTTTGACTTTTTGTCGAGCTTTCGGAATGGTTTTATTCCTTTTTTAAGACACTGTAATAAGACAAATATGTAAATATTTAAAAAATATAACAATTCTTCAGTGTAACTTACTAGTAGTTGAGATTATTTATATAAGCATTGACACTCAACATTTATAACACACATTAAAATATACAATTATGGACAGAATACATAATAAATTTTTTTAAAATTTATTGTAAAAATAGTAAAACTTGGTTGATGGCATGTTTTACTGGTGTATATTAACTCATACAGAGAATGGAAAGTAAAAACACTGTAATTAATATGTAATTAGGTGTAATTAAATAACCGACGACTTAAAGGAGGCCAACGAAATGCTACAAGATTTACAACGAGTCTCCCAAAAAGTAGGGCTGGAAATAAACTTTGCGAAAACTAAAATGATGACCAACTCAGTACCTAGTGGACCATTGAAACTAGATAACTGGCATATTGAAACGGGTGACAAATACATATATCTGGGCCACGAAATACAAATAAGTAGAGACAACCAAACATGCTAATTATCTAGAAGAATAGCTTTAGGATGGGCAGCCTATGGCAAGCTAAAAGACGTGTTTAAGGAAAACATCCCAATAAAGCTAAAGAGAAAAGCGTTTAACCAGTGCGTACTTCCGGTGCTCACTTATGGAGCTGAAACACTGACATTGACTAAAGCATCAATAAAAAAGTTACAAGTAGCACAACGAAAAATGGAAAGATCTATGCTTGGCGTAACTTTGAGAGACCGAATACGAAATGATGAGATACGGCGAAGAACTGGTGTGGAAGACGTCATAAAACGGATTACGAAGTTGAAGTGGAAATGGTCAGGACACGTCGCAAGACAGAGAGACAACAGATGGACAAAGAAGATTTTAGAATGGCGGCCAAGGGCAGACAAGCGAAATCGTGGAAGACCACCTACCAGATGGACGGACGACATTAAAATAATAGTGACAAACTGGATCGCACGGACAGAGAAGAGTGGAGACATCTTGAGGAGGCCTATGTTCGACAGTGGACAAATTTGGCTGTGTGATGAGGTGTAATTGATGTTATCTTTCTTTTCAAGAAATACTAGAGGCCCTTCTTAGGTGACTATACTTTTTAAACCTGTCTTAATGGTATGCAACATATTATACATAGAGGTATAATTTATGTACAGGTAAATATTTATTTTATTTTTGGTGTTTTTCTAGTAAATACCAATAAATGTTGCTTAATTTGTCTATGTCGGACTTTTTGCTGATACAAGATGTGCTAGATTTTATGAAACATATTTCCAAAAAAACACCTTTTGAATGGTTCTTTTCTTTTGCCAAAATACGAAAATTGAAATTGAATTCATGTTTCAGAGTTAGTGCATGTTCTGTCAATGCACATGCATTGATTTTTTTGGTTTTTATATCACTACGATGTGATATCACCCTGCTGTGAAAATTACGAGATGATTCTCCTATGTAAATTTTATTACAATTAGTACACGGTATAGAATAAACAACATTTGATGACTCCTGTATTGTGAAAGGATCTTGTGTTTTTGTGTAAAGCTTCGATACTGTTTTCACATTTTTGGTTGTAATTTTTAAGCCACTAACATTTTTAAAGATGTTCATTAGCTCAGGTGTCAAAAATGGAATGTAGGGTAGGCAACCATAAGTTATTTTCGATGGTAATATTGATGCGTTATGTGTCAATGTCATTTGTCGGATCTCATTGTTATGAAAATTTTGGTTGACAGAAACTTGTGAAGGAAAAGGAGAACCGAAAATAAGTTTATTTAACAGCCCTATGGGATAAGAATTCTCTTGTAGTAGTTAAGCAGAAGTTGCCCCTTCTGTTAAAAAATATCTACAGCAAAACAACCTACCCATGCAAATCCTTCTTGGAAAAGTGCAGGAAATTTGTCGCACATGTATTTAAAGATGTCACCATGGTAATTTAAAGCTTTGGCAGATTTTAAATAAAACAGTTCATAAAATATATTCAAATAAATAACAAAGCTAAAGTTTGCATCTGTATAATATGTACAATAAAAATAAAAGAAGTGAATCCTTGTAAATAAAACCAACGGGGCTGTGGCGCGATGTTAATGCCGGTAGAAAATGAATACTAAAAACTAAACTAATACTAAACTTTTAGCAGCATTCAGATGGGTAAGACAAATGACGAATTTTGTAGCCAAAAAATTACGAGAATTAATGGAAGAGAAGCGACGGTGGGTTCTGTCTATATATAGTGGAAATCCGACTTGCAATTTTAGTAATATTACATGGACAATAGGGTGGAGCGAAAAAATCAATATTTGTTTTTGACATAATGTAATACCTGCGAAAAGTTGACCCTACCTATAGTATACTTGCTGCTAAAATTTCAGTAGAAAATAAAAATATCTTCAGGGCTCTACCGCGCACCAAAAAAGAAAAAAAATCAAGAAAAATTGATTTTATTTATTTTTTACTTTTAATAAATAAAAGAAGCTGCTTTTATTGATGTTAATTATTTTCTATTATTTTAGTTAAAAATAATATTATTAGAGCTCTATCTGTCACCCAAGTAACTATTTTGAGCAATATTTTTGGAAATAAAACAGATCAAAAATCTCATCAAATAATGTTCACTATTCGTCTTACAGTAAATTTTTATTAAATAAAGCTACGCCACTAGTAAAGTCTTTCCGTGAACTAATCTTTTCCTGTAAAACATTTTTTGACCTGTTGCTAGATCAGTTCGACAAAGTAAGTAAGACAAAGTTAGCTCAATCTTTAGTCCCACTGTGATAGCCGTAGACATAAGATCGTTATTGTAATAATTAATCGGTACGTGATGAGTTTGCCAGTGAAAGACACTATGGGCACTACTAATTGTCCTATATTTGGTGCACCTGCGAATATACCTTATAATGTTTTGCCAACTATAGAAGATGTTATGAAGCGATATCTACTTATTAGAAATGAACTAAAACGTATGGATTCCGGCAAGGATCCCAGTGTTCTAGTTATTTCTCAATTAGTTACCAGTGAAATCGAAGCCATCTGGGAAAAAGCCTCAGTTCCCACTGTATCAAGCAATCGTATTATTCGATTAATTCGTGATATCCTAAGTAAGTACCAAACTCTTATCAGATATCCAAACAAAAACGTAATGAGACTTATAATTTAAGAGTAAAAAAGTTCGGGCAGAAAGGATAAAACTCTGTGCCAAGAAAAGGTTGGAGATAAACTTCATTTCAAGATAAAAACCGAAGAACACATTTCGTTACTTGAAGAACCAGGTTTTAAATATCTAAATCACATTCCTCCAACGTCAGGTACAGGAAGACATATTGCCACATCTATACTAATTTTTTTGAAGAATCCGGCATTGGCACGGGTAATCTTTTAGTAGTAGGCTGCGACGGTACAGCAGTCAAAACTGGGAGGAAGAATGGGGTTTTACGGTTTTTAGAGACAGAACTGAAACGTCCTCTGCAGTGGTCAATTTGTCTGTCACACATGAATGAATTGTTCCTCCGGCATATCTTTCAATCTCTCGATGGACAAACTTTGGGACCTCGTAAATACTCTTGCAGAAGGGGTAAACTATTTGAGTCTTGCGAAAATTTGCCTGTAATCCATTTTGTTCCTATTCATACCACTCTAACACAATTAGATGCTGCAGTTATAAGGGACCTTAGGAGTGATCAAAAGTACTTATACGAAATTTGTCATTCGGTTTCTAGTGGAAAGTGCTCGATAGATTTAGCAACTCGTAATCCGGGTAAATTATCACATGCACGATGGGTTACAAAGGCAAATCATATATTGCGTGTTTACGTCGGAAGTGAAAATCTGTCTATGGTTTTAAGATCTTTGGCTGAATTTGTGGTAAAAGTTTATGCGCCAGTGTGATTTAATATTAAAACTAAGCCATCGTGTAGTGAAGGAGCAAGACAAGTCTTTAAAATGATTCAATTGTCACGCTACCTAAGGAACGAGTTAAAAGCCGTCATTAATCCTGTTATCAAAAGAAATTCGTATTTTTGTCATCCGGAGAACCTTCTCCTAGCAATGCTTTTTAATGATTGTCCTTCCATAAGACAACTTGCCTTACGCAGAATGTTGAAGACGCGCACAAAAATACCTACTGTGGACACGAATGTAAGATAATTTTTAATTCCTGATTTAAATTTCAATGCTAGTGAATATTGATTGGCAAAATTGCTCTGTTACAATTCCTCCCCTTTTATCTTCTACAACTGATGAGGATATTAGAAAATGTATTAATGGTAAAGAAATTTTTTCAACTAATTTTTTGTAATTTTCTTGTCATACTCAAGCAGTAGAAAGATGTGTGAAGGTTGTAACAGAAGCTTCCAATTCTGTCCTCGACTCTGACTCCAGAGATGGATTTGTTCGAGTAAGGATTCATTCAAGAGCCATATTACCTCGATTTAACACTAAGGCGCAATACAGTGCATTCATTTTTTACCTGTTTATTTAGTAAACGGTTAGTTTTCTATATTAGCGATTTTTATTGTTTTCTATATTAAAAGTTTTTATAAAATAAGGGATTTGTATTTTCTTGTCTTTTTAAATGTAAAAGACTTTTTGAAACTATAAAAGTTGGTAAAAAGCCTAATAGTCATTAATATATTTAGCTTCCGCGCTATTACATTAGAAAAAAAAATTTATTATTTTTTTTGTTTCACTCTGTACAACTCTGAAGATGAAATAGTAAAAAAAATAAAAAAAAAATGGTACTCCTCTATGCAGTAAGCAACTTATCCGCGCTATTACATTAAACAAAATTTTATTATTTTTTTGTTTCACCCTGTAGAACCCTGAAGATGGAATGGTAGAAAAAAAATAAAAAAAAACATGGTACTCCTCTATGCAGTAAGCAACTTTTCCTCGCTATTACATTTTGAATAAAAAGTAAAAAAAAATTCTTCATGTTTCACTCCACCCTACTGGACAACCACCTATTAAGCACCATTCGAAATATAATACCTTTAAGTGTATTATTGGCTGCATACCTTTATTTACTCTTAAATGGACTTCGCCCTTTCAATTCTAACGGATTCTGAATAATAAAAAACGTGAATTTCTTTTAATATTACATTATGTTTTTTTCTTTTATAAAGTATATTCCTATATTGGTGTTTATTACTTGTTTTATTAAAATTATAAAATTGTGCTTTTACATCCCAAATTTTTAATATTCTAACGTAATACCAACACATGCACAGTTTTGATGTCACTATTAAAATATATATTAAATATACTCCAAACAAATACACACAGAAAATAGTACACTTCATATATTATTAGTAATACAAAGGGTAGAATTAAATATTACGGAATTAATTTTATTATTTATTCTTCTATATTAAGAATAAACTAAATATTGGACCAAATACTATTGACTATGTTTTCTCCGACATAATATTACTTTTGTAACTTCTTTTTCTTAAAGTACCAAGTCCTTTTAGAAAGTTGGTTACATGGATTTTGACAACAGCTATGACCTTATAAATAACAGGTAAACTTGTGTACTGCATCGGCATGACTCACAGTTCTTGTCAAAATCCATTACCTCTACTTTAATTTTATTCACTGCCACCCAAAATAGCACGCTTGTATCAATACCATATCAATCTCGCAAGTTCTTCAACCATGAAGTCTTTCGTAGGTACAAACTGGTAGTATGCATTAGTTTGCGAAAGCGCCCCATGCCAGTTGTGTTCTTCTTTTAATTTCAGCATCTTGATTTGGTTTTCCTAGTTTGATAACATGACCTAGATATACATAATGTTTTCTATGGTATGATTTTGTATTGTTATACTTGTCTGGTCTCGGCTCAGTATTTTTATTTTGGTAGTTCATTTTTAGGCCTACTGCTCCTGAAACTGCATTTAATTGTTGTAACATATCATTTAGTTCTTGGATAATATCGGCTATTAAAACTATGTCATCTGCGAATCTCAAGTGGTTTGAGTGTGATCCGTCGACGTTGATACCCTTATTGTTCCATTCCAGTTTCATAAAAATATCTTCTAGAGCAAAGGGATGAACCCTCTGTGGCTCAGTGGTAAGAGCGCCTACCTTTAAACCTAAAGGGCGTGAGTTCGAATCTCACATGAGTGGAAATTTTCGTTTATTAAAAAAAAAAAAAATTAATAAATGTAAATAATTTCCATCTTTGTGTGATCGGTACTCACCGGAGGGACCGCAGACGTTCGGATACAATTAGCGTCTCTTAGCAAAGACAATGACGTCGACTTTGCTAAGTATCAAGACAATTACTCTCCACACACAAACACACACACTGACACACACACACACACACACACACACACACACACACACACACACACACACACACACACACACACACACACACACACACACACACACACACACACACACACACACACACACACACTACAATCTTGATTGAGACTGGCTGAATGACAATTCTCCAAGCCAAAACACACACAAAAAAAATAGAGCGAAGGTAAATAGTTTGCGAGAGATGGGTCTCCTTGTCTTACTCCCCGTTGTAGTCTTATGGGATTATTTTTTGTGCTTTCGTCCAGCTTTTTCCCATTACCGAAATTAATCAATCTTATATTTTTGTATGTCTTTGACATTGAAAAGCAATTTACTTCTAAAATGACAAGTTGAACAGAAAAAGTTGTGGATGTCTGGGATGCAAACGTCCTTACAAAAACTGTGTCAGATGCAATATGGTAAAACTAATGATTAAAATTGTGTCCACTTACTTTGTTTTTGGAAATATGATGTACAATCACACACTTAAATCAGATAAAAACACCATTTTTATCACAAAAGATATTAAAAATAATTAATAAACAATCACGTCTCACGTCACTTAACGAAATGTCAGCCTCAATTGTTTTCAACCTCAATAACGAAGTAGTTATTAGTTATCAATGTGCTCATGATCACAAGGACAGGCTTTGGAGACACCCAAATCTTTATATATGTTTTTAATTATGTTAGTGTATCTTGAATCTATGCGTGCGTTTTCTAGAGATTCAAGCATTGCCCATAATTTGATGGAATCGAATGCTTTATGGAAATCGACGAACGCCATATGAATTGGATTATACTCGGTGAATTTTTCTTACGGTGTGTAAGTGGTCTATGGTATTATAGGTAATGGATTTTGACAAGAGCTATGACCTTGTAAATAACAGGTAAACTTATGTACTAAATCGGCATGGCTCATAGCTCTTGTCGAAATCCATTACCTCTACAATGTTTTCTGAATCCAGCCTGCTCGATAGGTTGATAGAAATCGAGCTTATGTGTTAGGCGGTTGGTTATGATTAGACTTCGGCAAATATGCAAATAAAAATGTAGAAAATATGCGCATAAATATGCACGTGTTTACCCGAAAATATGCAAATATTTTACAAAATATGCATACAAATAAATAAAAAAATCGTAAAATAGTAACAATTTTATTTAAAAAAAAGTGTACGTAACTAAATATTTCCTACTATTCATTAAGATTTACATTTATTTTAAGTAACTACATCATTTTTAAGTATGAATAAACTTATTTAGAAATATGGTAACAATAAATGACCAAGTGGTGTTCAAAATTTTGTAACAAAACTTGTGGCTTCTGTCTGAGTACATATATTTATATATGGAAAAACTTCGTTCAACATCAACTGATGTAACGGGAGCATTTTTCAAACTAACCAAAACATTTGGTTCTAAATTAATTGTTTCCGAAATATTTCCAGCTAGAACACTGACTACTTCAGAAAGAATATGGTAACCTTTATTTTTGTCCATAGTAGCTTCAATTTTTTTTAAAATACCTTTTCCAATATTACCTCTAACGTTCCGACAACATGACGCAAATTCTTTTATTAATGCTGTACTTTCGAACAATGACAGTTTTGGTGATTCTAACTGAGTAATTGTTTTTTGAACAAAACTAAAATTTGATTTTATAAATGAAAGTTCTTGTTGAAGCAAGTTACTCTGAAAAGTTTGTTTAGAATCCAAAAGATTGGGAACTTTCATCTGTTAACGTATCAATTATGTTCTTTATTTTAACAAAATGATCTGCATAAAAATTAGCTGCTTCTCGAATGTTAGGTAGCATTTCTTTATAAAGTTGAATTCTTATAGGAGATTTAAGAAATACTTTTTTGACACTGGATATCATGGTATTTACAAGATGAAACTTTTTTCGTATTTCCTCTGCAACTCTGTTTAATCCATGCGCTACACAAGTAACATGTATTAAATCTGGGAAAAATATTTTTAAATTTTGTCCTGCTTTCACCATGTAAGGAGCAGCATCCGATAAAATAAGCAGTAATTTATTAGAAGGAATAGTTGTCGGAAGAAAAAAAGTTGCTAATGTTTCTTGTATAAAACGCGAAATGTTAAAGCATTTGTTTTCTCAAGTTGCTGGCATGAAATAAGATGAGATTTTGGTAAGGTATCTTCTTTAAGAACACCAATCAATAAATGAGCAATATACTTTCCTGAGGAATCAGTGGTGTCGTCTACAGATATGTAAAAATAATTATCTGCAATTTCTTCCTTAATATTAATTAACACCGACGAGTATAGCCCGTTCACATTATTTCTTCTTAGAGACCGATTACTTGGAACATTAAGTTTGCAATATTTTTTTAGAAACGAACTAAAATTTACATTTGCTAATTTGAAAGCGGTATGTTTGCAGACACTAATGCGCGACACAAGTCTTCATTAGAAGTTTCTTGCTCATCTAATTTTTTTGAAGTAGATTGGAAACATTTAGCCATTGAAGTTTGATGTTTTCCTCCTATTTTTCCTTTTTTTGCAATGTGTGAAGCAGTTCTCACATGGTGGTCTATCTGAAATTTCTTCTCACATGCTATCTATAAATAAATATAAAAACCTTTATTTTATGCCAACCTTTAAAATATAAAAATATACAAGGTGTTTTTGGTTAATCAAATAACTGGTTTGGAAAAAAAAAACAATACTCGCTAAGTGTTTTAAATGCAGTATTAATCCACAAATTAGTTTTTGTTACTAACCATTAGTACGTCATATAACTTATTTTAAAATTCAACAAAAGTTTTTTTTTGTTAATTCAATTACAATAAAAATAATTGTGTTTTAGAATAGCTGACTTCATAAAAAAAGTAAAGGTGAAACACACCATTGTATTGTACCATGGACAATTTTTTCTCACTAAAGGAAGCTATTTTTCATTTAAAAACAACCTACGAGTACTAAATTTCAAGTAAATACGTTTATTGGTTTTAAAGTTATTGTTGTTATTAACTAAAAGAATTTAATTTTTTTTAATTTTAACATCCTGTATGTCGAAAAGTAAATAAGTTTGACCCCTCATTAACTATATCGTTTTGTTCAATTTTTCGAGAAGTATCTACAGTCAAACGTTGTAAGTGTCATTTGGAAACACCCTGTATGTATGAAATATTAGATATTTAATAGAAAATATTAGATACTTACCATTTTGCCACAGACTGAACAGTAGATTTTTCCCATATCCATAGACAGCTCTTTATAAGGTTTAATCCAAGTTGAAGCACTGGTTGTTTTAGGCATTATAAAATCACAATCTTCCTTTTTGTTACGCATAACGAGTGTTTACGCTTTGAATATCAAAACAAAAATGATTTACAAATCTGAGCATCAAATTAGAAATGTTTAGGTACCTAATTCAATAAACTGGGAGATTTTGGAAAATCCCTAAATTAGAAACAAAACTATTAGCCGTTTACCTGCTGTTAAGATACAATAAATTGTAGATAGATTTGGGGATTAGATCATAAAATGCAAATGAGCGAACCCTTAGCGATTATCCAATAACTGAATGCCTCAGTGACCGAGACTTTCTAAGAATGTTGAGGGCTACTTAAATTGATCTTCTTTGAAATTTTAAATGTTTTGTACCTGTAGAGATTACGTACTTAGATCATTTCTTGATTAAAATGACTACAAAATTTTATACAAGAATTGAAATAAATTGGTATGTTTAAAAATTTTCAAATACAGTATAAAAATCTGAACTTTTATGCACTTTATGCAAACTTTTATACAAATATGCCAAAATATGAAATATTTGCATAAAATATGCACAATATGCAAAATATGCAATATGCATATTTGCCGAAGTCTAGTTATGATTTTAGTTAGTAATTTATACAAATGTGATAGCAAGGATATTGGTCAGTAATTCTCGATGTTTGCTTTGTCTCCTTTCTTGAATAGTAAAATGACTTCTGAGTTGTACTATTCTTAAGGAATCTTTCCTTTATCAATTACTTTATTAAATAAAATATATAATACCTGTTATTTAATCCTCTCCCGGACATTTATTCGATTTTAGTTGATTTAGGGCCATTCTTATTTCATAGTCGGTTATGTCCGGTATTCCTTCTGAGCCGGTGTTAATTATTGTTCGTTCAGTACGTCGTTGTTGTGGTTGCGTGTTTACCGAGTATAGTTTAGTGTAGAATTTTTCAATGGCCTCGCTTATTTCCTTTCTGTCTCTGAAAGTGACATTTTTCTCATTTTTTATTTCAATGATTTTTGTTGTGCCGCTTGAGTTTTTTGCTTTGAGTACTTTCATGTTGCAATTATCTTGTATTACATTTTTTATTAGATTGTTATTATAGTTTCTATGACCGTTCCTGATTTCTTTCTTCACGTTTTTGTGTAAACATTTGAAGCTCTACGAAGTTCGATCTGTTCGAATGTCTGGATTATTCTTTTGCAAACCAGAAACCCTGTTAAGTGTCCTACCATGACAGAGGAAACGCCTGGGCAAACACTCAAACAAGACAGCCAAGACAAACCAGCAGTGATAAAATAACTGTTTACTAATTGAAAAATGTTCCTGTTGTATTTTCAGGGAGGTCTTTACAAAACAAGAACTGTACAATTACGTTAGAGTCGCAGATAAAACTGACGAAAGCAATAACCTGGGGTGTTCCAGGTATATCTATAAATTCGTCTACTTGAAGCGCGAAAAATCAGCTGTTTTAATTTTTTTTACTTGGGTCTCTACATCCTAAGACATGTCCTCGATACCTCGTTTTTCACATTCTTCACCAAACATAATTTTAAAAATTTCACAGCTTGCTGGAAAAGTAGTCGTCTCGGCAGTTATACAAGATTTTATATTTTTTTCAATTAACTCAGCAATAGCGTACCTGTCTTCTTCCACTGTTGAACGATTAAAACAACACACAAGCGCAGAACAGAAGTTTTATTCAATGAAAAAAAGGCGGTAAAAGTTATTATCACGGCGAATTAAAAAAGTAAATACTGGTAAAAAAAACGGTAAAATTTCGCGGCACACCTACAGGGATTGTGCTGCGACACCTGTCGCTTTACCATTTTTTGATGATCGTATGGCTTGTGTTACCTTAGAGGGTGTAATTAGGGGTCCGTCGCAGTTAGTAATATCCGGAGGTGAACTAATCATATCGCCTTCGAATAAATTTCCTAGCATAAATTTCTATGTTCATCACCTAGCAGTGCAGTTTGTCTCTTATTAAAGATACTAGCCGCTTTTTTTACTTTTATCGTAACGTATCCATTTTTAAGTTTTCTTGATACTTTCTTTCTTGATTGTTGGTGAAAAAAGTTCATACACATATGAGAATTTTGTTTTTTGAGTGTATATGACAAAATCTTTCTTTAATATCTACTCAAATGTTATTCTGTCGACAAAACGAGTTTTCATTTGCAAAGCAACAACGTAACGACAAAAGTTCGAGTACAACAGATAAAACCAAGTGCTACTTGGAACTAGAACTTTTAAGTGGCGGCTAATTTTGGTAAATGCTCAAGACCTAGCTTATAGGATCTATAATTGGTAAGAGGCCACCGACACAAAACGGAAGATAATATACAAGCTTTGTGATGGAATTGAAGTATGGTATTTGCGACTTAATTTTGCCGTTCAATATTGAAATATAGTAAAAAATAAATGCATTATCCTACTGATGTATAAATTACAGATAACCATAATGTGGAGATAAATTAATAACTTTATGAAATATATTGCGTTTATTTAGAACATAAATTGTAACGTATTAGTAAGTTGTCATTAGTTATCTTTCTTATTTATTCTACACCTTTCGTGAGATATATACAGAGTTTTTGTAAATACGTGCAATTAATTATAGGGCGTAACTCGGTATAAAATTTATTGAAACTTTGTTATATAAACGTATTGTCGCCAATAGCTCAATTCCGGCTTTGCGATTGGTCAAATTACAACCATAATTGCAGCCAATGGTATTGTCCGAAATTGAGCATTGGCTGTTGTGCAAGCTTCAATAGCAGATCGCCATGGAGCAGTTGACCTACTTAATTTCATATAAGTATGGGTGCACAATGGTCAAAAAAAAATTCGATAGTCGAAAATTTCCAAAATTTGCAACCAAATCGACTTTTTGGACTTTTCACTTTTTTTAGTTTTAGTCAATTCGTTCAATTAGTCTTAGGTGTAATATCTATTAACTTTCTCTTACATATTCTTAGTTTTAAGACTAATTAACACCTTTTTGCAGATTCTTAGCTTTAGTTAACATTTATTTAAAAATGTATTTTCCCTCTAGCTTGTGTACATATACTGTAACTCTTACCTGCTCCGGTACAGTTCAGCTACCTTTCCTCATTCCCGATGGCTTAGGACTCAACTCAACACAGCCCTGAGTTGTCCCACTCAACGGAAATCACAGACTTGACGAAGATGCTTGCATCTCTTATGCAAGCAGTGATGGCGCTAACCCTAGCGCAAACAAAGGCAGAGCACCCACCATCACCACCGACACCCTCTCCGAGATGGAAGCCAGCCTTGCAGAAGTTTAGCGGCATGGATCACGAAAGCCATAAGTTCGCCAGCCTGTCGACGGAGCACCTAGCAAACATGGACATCAAGGAGAAGCACTGGACAGCATATATATTGGACCAGGGACTAGCCGGAGAAGCCGCCACATGGGTCACATCCCACGACACTCCGAAGTTGGATCACACTACATTCTTCCAGAGGCTGATTGATCATTTCAGCCATTCTGCAAGAATTACCAAGCTGTAATGCTTCTGCTTTTTGTGGCTTCTGCCACAAACAGCAGAAGATGAAGTCCGCAGCGGACTTCATCTCCCTGAAGATGGTCTTCTTCAACCAGGTATCGCCAAACACCCTGGATAAAGACAGATGCAGAGTTATAATCGACGAGCTACGTCCGGAAATCCACCAGTTCATGCAAATAAATTCTTTAAGGACCGAGGAAGAACTCCGTCGTACTGTAAACGAGGTAGATATGGACATTAGAGCCATCTCGACCCTCCCAACCAACCAGACGCACAAGAGGCTGGCGCCTAGGCAGCCAGACCGTCCTCAACATACATAGCAGGACGGCCTGCCTCAACAATAGCAACAGCACGACCAGATACCTCGACGGGGTGATAGCAACGGCAACCAGAGCCATCAGAACAACCACAACCGCTCTAACAACCAACAGGGAGCTCGTTTAACTCCTTTACCACCACCTCAACTGAACTGCCTGAAGACAGAAGCCGGCTCTCCACCACTGCCCTAGCTGAAATACACGGAGACAGAAGATACCTCTCTACCACTGCCCCAGCTGAACTAAACGGAGACAGAAGGTACCTCTCCACCACTGCCTGAGACCTCCACGGAGACGGAAGTTCCTCGTCACCACTACTCGAGATCGCTGCCCTCTCACCATTGCCCGGAATTTTTACCGAAATCGATTCCGCAAAAATCAAGGCTCTGATTGACACTATTGCATTAGCTAATTTCATCAGTGTGGGCCTAGTCAAGAGGGAGATGGTGCAGGACAAGCCCGCCAAGGTTCAGGTGGCCTGTGGAGGCCATTTAATCAAAAGCCTGGTGACAGTCGATACCAATCAAAGCTGCTCGTCAGAGTGCATCTACCACTGAAGAAGTTAAGAAAACCTCATCTTCACAAGCCAGTCTTGCAGTTACATCTCTACAGAAGACGGCGAGTAAAATGCTGCCCCAAAATACAATAAATTTCTGAAAATTAATTTTACTTTTGTTAGTCCGTCAGGTTTGTAATAAAATACCAAGCTTCCCAGATAGTTAAAGCGAAAAAATTTTTTTCGCAATGAATGCATTTTTGTTTTTATATGTTTTCTCAAAAAACATACTTCACCAAAAGGTCTTCAGAGTGCGGGAATGTCGCCAATTGCTCAATTCCGGCTTTACGATTGGTTAAATTGCAACCATAATTGCAGCCAATGGTATTGCCCGAAATTGAGCATTGGCTGTTGTGCAAGCTCTAATGGCAGAGCGCCATGGAGCAGTTGACCGACGTAATTTTATATAAGTATAGGTGCACAGCCAAAAATTCGTTCTGGTCTGGACAGGAATTCACAGAACCAGCCTTTTTGGCACTAGAGACCTTCTGGTAGATTTAGTTCCCAGAAACGCTGCTTTTTTATTGCACCTAACCGCTATCCTTTTATTTCAGGATTTTTAGAAGTTCTCTAGCGAGACTTAGTATTATTTGTATTTAAACTGTATTTATTTCAGCATTTTCGACTTAGAATATTTCTTGTGAAATATTTTATTTCGAATTAAATCGTATTTTTGACGATTTCATATTTTTTCTATTTTCAGGATATTTTTCGACTTTCGATAAAATATTTATTGCTGATTTAATAAGTTAGAATAATTTGCATTATTTGGTTACTTCTTTCAGATTTTGAACTTGGACTTGGACTTTATTCAGGAACTTGGAATAGTTTTTTTATTTGATTTATTTGGTATTTTCAGGAATTTCAATTTAGCATAATTTCGTAAATTATTGTTATTTTAGTTTCTCTTTCAGATTTTTGTAAGTTCATAAACGAGCGCAGAATAATTTTTCATTATATATATATATTATATAATATTTCATATAATTATAATAATAATAATAATTATATTAATAATAATTTTCTAATGTTTTAGTTATTTAGGGACTTTAAAATATTTCATTTTATTTCTTAATATTGTTCTGAAGCTTTTTTTTGTGGCATTTTAAAGTAATTACTATTTAAATGAGAGTAAGCCACAGTTAAAAGTTAAAGTAAGTTTATTGACGTGTTTCAATTTTCACTTCGGAAATCGTTCTCAAAATACAAATATTACAATTCTCCGAAGTAGAAATTGAAACGTCAATAAATGAATTTAACCTTTAATTGTGGCTAATTCTCATTTAATTACTTTAAAATGCCTTAAGAAAAAGAAAATAGCTTCAGAACAATAATATGCAAAAACATAATGCAAATTTTTAAGACTAAGTTGAAGTATGATACCATTTATGTTGAGACTGTTCATAACATCCATAAATAATTCACATATGACAAACACATATGAGAAATATGCAGTGACAAACAAATATTGTAAATTTATTATTAAATTGCTTGGTAATAACATATTTCATTTAGGAATAGGTATATCTATTTTTTTGTGCAAATTACAATCCATTGGGAGCAAAATATGTTTTATTTAACAGTTCATTAGACCGAAAGTAAATATGTAGATTTAGTATTTATATAATCTAAACCAATTGGAATGAAAATTTCAAACACGTGCGTTGTAAATAACATAGTAGTGCACATTATAATTACATTAATTATTTAGCCTAAAACTAGCGCTAATATACGAGTTGTTTATAAAGTTTATAGAAATAATAAAAAAAGTAGAAACATTTTTTTTTTGTAAAAAAACATTTATATATAAAAATATTCTTAATATTAGAGAAATATCTAAAAAAATTATACTAGTTTTATAGTATTTTTATAATTCACGTACGGTCCGTCCCAAACCCTTTTTTCAGTGCGTCACTAAATGTGACGTCATATAGGATTTTAAGAATGTCGAAAATTATTGCATGACATTTTAGTTAAATCTGACAGTTGCAGGATCGTAATCGACTAAATGTGAAAAGGTTATTTTTTTAAATAGGTATGTAGTCTTTGTTCTTTCTCGGTATATCTCGGCATATTTAAAATATTTTATGACAATAAATACAAAATTAAATTTTCACTGTAAAATGTCTGAAAATACTAACCTGGAATGACAATTATCATTTTATCAGTTGACATTGTGAAAGTATTGTCATGATCAAGATAATCTGCGTCAAATTATATTTATGCGCATCATTTATTGGATATCTATTTAGCGTATTCTAAACTCCAACCAATTATACATCCGTAAGTAGAATTCGCTTTAATATGCAAATACTCGTGAACGATACATAATTTTCTATGTTCTATGTATAATAATCACAGACTCACGTCTTTTTCTGTCACTTCTAGCTTTATGCGTTAGAGAGAAT
Source organism: Diabrotica balteata (assembly GCA_918026665.1). Classification (NCBI taxonomy): domain Eukaryota; kingdom Metazoa; phylum Arthropoda; class Insecta; order Coleoptera; family Chrysomelidae; genus Diabrotica; species Diabrotica balteata. The sequence goes on along the minus strand of OU898283.1, from coordinate 12,129,301 downwards.
TCGATCAACTATGACGCACTGAAAAAAGGGTTTGGGACGGACCGTAAATTATTCACATACACAATTTAATTCCTCTGCTTAATCAAGTATTGATAAATTAATTTTCCGCAAATCGCCAGGAAATTTTGACATTCCTGTCAAAATTTCTTGAAGAAAAAGTCAGGACTTCCTTACTGTAAGGAAATGATATTTCCGTACAGTTGTTAGTGTTCTACATAAATGATAGAAAATTTTTGACAATTCAACCTCAATACGTTTCCATAGTAACCCAAGTAATTTTATTAGGAATTTCAAAGCACCATTTATTTGTGAATAAAATTATCGCGTTTTTTTAAATCAATCAATATCTGTCGAATTTTAAATGATTTGCGGAAAAATAGTATGTTTACCTCGTAGGAAAAGCCACATTCCTGGACTCTGTGTTGCTAAGTCTCGGCTTTCGCCTCGACTTAGCAATCTTCACAGTCGTCCAGGAATGTTAAGCTTTTCCTACCCGGTAAACAATGTACTATTGTGCTAATCTAGAAAAATTTTTGTTAACAATATTTCAACAATTGTCTTTCTGGAAAATTTCTTTGTTGGCAGTGATCCTCTTAGAGAAAAGCTCATAATTAGAAATATGCTTCATTGTCACTGAAACTTTTACAATTTTATGGACAAAGCTTATATAAGTTAAATAAAAAAGGTATAATAACAATTACAACTAAAATTAACTAAAATTACATAAATTGTCAATATCACAAAATAAAACATATAATACACAATCCATTGCAAAATTTCACTATATTGCAAATTGCTTTGTAAAATCTTACCAACTAGTTTACGAATAAGTTTAAGCTGCTGCATGTGATACCCAAATATATATATATATATATATATATATATATATATATATATATTTATATATATATATATATATATTTATATATATATATTATATATATATATATATATATATATATATATAATATATATATATATATATACGTATGTTATATTATATTCTTTGTTACTTGTGCCTAAACGAACTGTACTTTTTAAATTATTCGTTGATATAATGGATACTTGGGACATTTCACAATTTTACCAGAAACATTAATTTTGTTTATGAAGACCTTACACACATATGTCAAACTGTATCTGATAGATCGCTTAAAAGTTGCATTACAAGAATAACAAAAATGCTAAAACTCACAATAAATACCATAGACGCTGATGAACTTGGCAGCCTTACGTGAAATAATTCATGTGTATGTAACTACAATAATATCTTAATATCAATATTCTTAAAAGGTATATTCTTTCTACTAACTAAATAAGTTTTTTAATTTAGTATTTTACAATTGAACTGATTACAGATTTTCTTTGTCTACAATAGACCTCTATTATCTGATTGTACATTTCAAACACATTTCCACAATTTTATTAGCTCGGAAAGACCTCATTTAAAACTGTTTAAGCTGTGTTAAAATGTGTTACAAATACGTGCTTACCACTTATTTTGAGGTTGGAACGCCACGTGTCAAGATTTATTTATTTTTTTATTTATCGTATAACAATTACAACATATTTAGAACAAAATTACAAACACTAGTAATATAGGTATATGACAAACTTTAAATAGTTACAAACAAACATTAAGTTTATTAATATAACCAATTGACTCTGAAGTTGCAAACAGGAAGTCTTTAGGGCTACCATTGTACGATCTTGAGGGACACTCTTCAATAATGTGGTCGATGGTTTGGTTCTCCCCACAGTCACATTGAGGAGACAGGTTCTTTTCTTATTTATGTAGCATGTATGTACATCTTCCATGTCTGGTTCGGATCCTATTCAGAGTGGACCATGTTTTGCATGGAAGATCAAAACCTAGTGACTTGTGGGTAATGCAGGGCGTGTTATTTTGCCATGCGTTTCATTCTTGGGACCTTGCATTCGTGATGTTGAACTCTTCATGTATCATTCTTGCTGTTTTCATTGGTGGTTTTCTAGAACGGAGACACGTGCATCCTCGATATCTTGGTGGATCGGCAGGTTTATATTGTTCATGAACTTTTTGTATTCACGTGTAAGTGCGTCAACTCATCGTAAATGTGGATGTGAGATGTGAATTAATACTAGAAGCCATTGGGTGGGAGTTGATTTAATTACCAGCTATCATACTCATAGTGCTGAGTGTCGACCTTTCTTACGTGTGGACTGTGTAGTCAAACTGGAGCACAATATTTAGCGGTCTAGAAAACAACGGCTAAGGCAGTAGAGTAGAGAGTGGAAGCCGATGCTCTCCAGGTGGTACCGCAGAGTTTCTGTATAATGTTATTTCTTATACTCAACTTTTGGGCAGTTTGTGTTAAATGCTCTTTAAATGATAGCGTTCTGTCTAGTGTTACGCCCAGGTACTTCGGTGTTTTGTTGTGGGTAAGTGTGGTATTTTCAAACTATATGTTGAGTTCCTTTTCAGCAAGTTTGTTGTTTAGATGAAAGAAACTAACTAAGGGCTTAGTAATCGGCGTATCCAAACTTTCTTGATTATGTTGCCGATATATGTGGTAAATATAAGCTAAATAGTAATGGAAAGAGCATTGGCCCCTGTGGTAGGCCATTCTTAAATTTCTTTGGTGGGCTGATATCTGTGCCCATCACTACTTAAAACATTCGGTCGTAAAGCATGCTATCTATTAGACTTGCTTTTTGTTTACAAATGGTTTTACAAAGAATTTTTATATAATCTCCATACTGTATCGTAAGCTACCGAGAGATTAATAAATACCGCTAAAGTTTTAAGTCTTCCTTGGAAACCCGCTTCGATGTAGGTGTTGAGTGACATTACCTTGTCCGCGCAGTTTCATTCTGGTCACATTCACACCTCGTGTGACCAGAGAGACGATGCGGAACATTGCATCTTCCGGTGTAATGTTTTCGCCTACGAACAGCAAAGGCTGCAGAATAGATTCGGCGCGATCGCGCCCAACAACATCATGCAGATTGCAATAACCAGCAAAGAGAATTTTGAATATATAATCAACCATATAACAGGTATCATGAAAAGGAAGACTATAATAGAAAGAGCGAACAAGCTGGGTGAGGGGTCAAATACAAAAATAAATAATAAAAAAAAACATATACATTCTTTTTTTTTCTTTCTTTTTCTTTTCTGTACAAAAATGTACCAAATGTTACCCTTTACGGTAACCCCCTTTTTTAAGTTCTCAAGTTTTCTCCGCTTGGGAACTAGTTCTCCTTCCCTACACGCTTACTGCTTTTAGGTAAGTGCTGTAACTAAAATAAATAGCCATAAGGGCACCTTTAACCCAGTCTGCGCGTGGTATCCTCATGTTTCGTTCGCTAATGAACTCGTCCAGGGATACCACGGGTCGAAGAGGGGGTGGTTTTAGTTGGTAGGCGACCTGGCAGGGATGTCCGAAGGGGGCCCTCTGTCACATAGTTTGACATCGTGCCGCCGGCGTATGTCTCTGGTCCTTTGGTCGAATCCAACAGTACTAGGGACACCTTCCCTAGTCAATTTTACGAATCTTTTCACCTCAGTCCAAAAAAAAAAGTTTCATTCTGGTCAAAAATCCGCTTGTTCGAATTGGATCACCTGGAACAGTTTTGTACCGATTCTATTATATAGAAGCCTCTCTAATAGTTTGTAGATGGTAGAGAAAAGCGCAATTGGTCTGTAGTTTTTTAGGTTGTTGCCGGGTTTGTCTGGCTTTAGTATGGCTATTATCTTAGAACGCTTTAGTTCTTGTAGAAAATTTCCAGTTTCCATGATGTCTGTAAAAAAATCTAGCCAGCTAAACTTTTGTATACTTGCCACAATTTATTAGAAATTCAGGGTAAATATTATTAAATCCTGGTACTTTTACTGGCTGTACGTCTTTAAGAGCGTGTAATATGTCTTCGCTGGTAAAGGGGAGGGATTGCTCCGTTTCTGTGGCTACATGTTTTAAAGTTTTAAATTTTCTCTTTACGTAGATATGTGCTTTATCCTTTGGTGTCTGCATTCCATATTTTCAAGTAATGACCATGCCTGTCTGCTTGATTTCTGGAAGTTTAGATTTTCTACTGTTTTGGTCCACTTTTGGCTTCTAGCGGCGTCTAGTCTATACAGTAGTTTATCCGCTATTTCTTGATCGCCAGTTTCAAGAAAGCTCTAATATAGTTCATCGCTATTTCCCGATCAGCCACGGATATATTCTTTGCGATAGCCTCTTGGTATGTGTTTTTTGTCTACACTTAGCACGGCACCAAAAAATCTGTGGTAGTTTTTGATATTAGGTGCAAACTACCCTAGGAATTTATCCAGATCCGCAGAAAAGTCAACGTGACGAGATTCCATGTGTCAAGAAATTTAAGTTAACTGAATACTGCTGCCAAGAGACAAAAGTTGACATATCACTAAACGCACGGAATGAGCTAGTGATGCTATTGGATATATTTCACGCAATGAATGATACAACTTTGATTTATAGTCATTAAGCACCAGCTCATATCTAGATTTAGATGTTATTACTAACTTATGTCTATTTTCATAATCACAGATGAACTTGTTTCTTACAGCGTAGTGTACTTTTCTCATTTTTCACCAAGTGTGTACTTCTACCCCTTTGCACGCGTACTAACAAAATAGTCTTTTAATTTTTTACTTTTTATTTAATGTCTGTATTTTGTTAGTTATTTTTCATGTAGTTCCTTATTTAAATCTGCTTAGAATAAATATATGATGACTATAAACGAAGTGATCGAAAGTAGTGAATCGATAAGAAGAACCCTTATTTTATGAAGCTGCCCGTGATGACCCCATCTGGTGGGCTAGTTCCGTGACAACGCCATCTTGTGGCGCTAGTTCGGTGATGCTCGCTCCAAAATTTTACTATAGAGAAAAAATGAACGCCAGTATATAATACGGGCTTTACACCATCAATAAATTCACGAAGAAATTCATGAATTTATTCATCGATTTCTGTGTCAATAAATTCGTGAATTTCTTGGACGTAAAAGTTTCTTTGACTTCAAGTAAATTTTTACATCAAGTGTCATTATTTCAGTAGTACCAATGGTTTTATTATTGGATGTTATTTATTGTTGTTTATTTGAATAAAAATATATATTTGGATTTGGAAATATAATCAGAATCAGAAAACAATATCGTTATAAAAAGAAAATAGTGATTAAGATTGTACAAAAAAATATGCTGAATTTGGTAAAGAGTAAGAGCTTGAACAAGAGGTAAAAATAAGTGGAAATTACATTATAATTAGTGAAAACTTTTTATTTTAGACGTAGTAGATAATTTCAAATAACTTTAATAAGGACAACATAGCTAAAGAAACAGAAAAAGTGGTAATTTGATTTTTTTATATGATAGAACAAGAAAATCTAGCATTCATTACATACTAAAAATTAACTGTACTTAGTATAAATGTTAATCAATTCATTGTGACTTTTAGAATGATGAAAGCCTTTATTTAAATACAATACCTGCCTCAACCAAGTAGAAGTAAAGAAGAGAGAAAGCTACAGTACTTTTTATAATCTTTTAACCACTATTCATAATATTCTCAAGAGATATTTACCTAATATAAATAAATAGCTATCTTTATTGTTAGAATATTGAGATGTGTACAATTCTAATCACAAAGATATATTGTAAAGAAATGAATACTTAAAATAAATAAAACATGGAAATAACCAGTTATACTTTACCACTAGTTTGTGAGCTGATTCTTTACAATTTTAATGATTTGAATAGTGTTTATTGTTTATTGAATAGTAGGGTAGGTTAGGACTAAACTAAATAGGTGTAGAAACATACAATATTTTTTAAATATTATATAATTTAAATAATAAATGAAGAATCATAATAACAGGAATAAAAGCTAGTTTTAATATTTGTTATACACAAACAACTCTGATTTTTTTCTAAATAAAAACTGTACAGATTTTATCCGTAGGATATGGAATCCTGCACTTTTAAAGGAAGATAGTCAATTTGAGAAGAAAACTATGAATAATAAAGTATGAGAATAAGAAGAATGAATAAGAAAGAACAAAATTAGTAGCAGGCCATCGGCTTCATGTAGAAAAAGAGCACAACAGAAACATGTCAGAGAAATGGAATTGTGTTGAAGACATGCATTGAAAAGAAATATATTTATTAGGTTTAAAAATTAAATTATACAAAGAAAAATTTAATAAAAAATAAAAAAATGTTCTATGTATATTAATGATTCTCCGAGGAACACATAAATATTTTATAGGGTTCTCAAACACCTTCAACGGAAGTTCAATAACGTCTTTATTTAGCAATTCATCTTCAAAATTGTCTCCACTTTGATTTTTTAATTGAATCATTTCAACTATACAGCCACTTTCATTGGCTAAAATTGGAAACTTTCTTCTTCCATACACATTCTGTTAAATATCTGGAATTCATTGCACAAAATTTCAGGATATCTTAGTGAATTATTTTAGTGGACAGTCTGAATTTGAATTTAAAATCTAATCAATAATATAGAATTATTCATACCTGGTTCAAAAAAATAGATGAGTGGACTCAACGCAAAGTTAATTTAAAAATCCTATCAATAATAGAATATTATCCATAGCTGGTTCAAAAAGAAAATATATCCACAGTATAGACAACTACTGTGATATATCTACGGAGTACCTATCACCAAATTATCAGAATTTAAAATATCTAAATTCTTTTTTTTTTTTGAAAGTTGCTGTTTTTGAGAATCATGAGCGGAATGTGACAGCCTAGGTACTATATCACTCCATACTTTTCATTTTGCGATCTTATAATACTTGGCATTTCAAAGAAAACCATCCTTTCCTGTTTCAGAAATAAATAGCATCCATATCTCTTGGAAAACGTTGATTAATCCATTTTTAAACTTTCGACTAGACCAAGTAAAATATAGGAGTGAAGAAAAAGGTAGAATTATATAATCTTTTATTAACAAATATTTACTATATATCCTCAAAGCGTTAAATAAATAATATTTGAAAAAAAAAACATGTAAGAAAGGGAAAAGTAAACAATATTTTAATATAAACTAGAGTTTTCTGCCTCGAAATTTTATGTTTTTCATAAAAAAAATACATAATATTATTTTCTGTCTTTTCCTTTTTACCTCTTTTCCGTAACTATTACTTATTACTTGACACACGACTTAAAAATGCAAAGTTCAATTTGGTTCAAATATCACTGGGTTCAATAATCAAAAACAAAATAAATTATTATCCCTACTTCGCGCCAAATCTACACAGGTTGGTGATACTGAATTCACGTCCAATAAATGAGAAAAATAGAACATGTTCTATTTCGTCAATTTCTTCACGAAGTTATTCATGAATTTATTCACGGCAAAATTGGATGTCAAATTGTGCTTTACACCGGTCAAATTTGACCTTGAAGCGACTTCACGAATTTCTTCATGAATTTATTGTTGGTGTAAAGCCGTATAATACAAGTTTTGCTTCAAAAAGACTAGTGTAAGGGATGCGAGAAATGGCTAAGTTAGCTGTAAGAAATTACTAGAATTTATATAATATTTTTGAATTTATTTTTTACACAGCTTTTTAATAAAATAACATGTTTTAGTATATTTTAAATATTTACGTATAACTCACGGACACTTCAATTTATACTATAAATATTGTTCGATTTAAATAGAGTATGTGATATTTATTGACAAATCATAATTTGCAAATAATTCACGTGCCGGTTATTAATCATCTGAATATTTGAATGGATGTAGAGTTGATTATAAAATGCCGCCATTTATAATTTTATTATTAGGTGGCGTCAACAGCTATAGATTGGAATGAGGTTTAATTAAGCTCGGATTTCGTGCTTTCGATTTGTAATTTCTGCATACTTTCCAGGCTCGCAATTATTTTCTTTGTAATAGGAGCCAAGGAAATACAACAAAAATAAAATTGATTACTAGAAATAGGAAGAAGGTTGGGACAGTAAAAATAAAATACGAAAAGTACTTTGAAAGGCTATACCTAGAGACCATTGTCTTTTTTGTTTAAATCTATCGATATTGTAGAAATTTAAAAAAGATAAAAAAGGTTTATGTGCAAATTACTGATTTCCTTTAAAAACTTTGCTATTGCATCGTAAAAGTTTGTAGTTTTTATTTTTAATAATGTATATACAAAGCGATCATAAACTAATAAGAATACAGTAATTAATTTTAATTACTTTTTTCCATAGATTCTATTTTTATTTTATTTCCATAGATTCTAACAAGGATAGCTTAAGGTCTTTATTTTGAATGTGAAGAATTTTAAATTCGTCGTTAAAAGAATGATTGTGATCTAGAAGGTGAAGTGCGTAGAGTCTGTTTTTCTATTATTGAAAGCCCTTTTATGTTCTGCTATTCGTTTGTTAAAGTTTCTACCAGTTTGACCGATGTAAGTTTTTGGGCAGTGGCCACATTTCGGTTTGTACACACCACTGTGTAAGTGTTTTTTATTCTGGTTCTTGTTGTTTTTGATATATTTGCCTAGGTTGTTATTTGTTCGAAAAGCTGTTGTTATTCCTCTCTTTTTTATGTGTTTGGCTATTTTTGTTGTAATTTTGCCTGTATATGTAATCGAACAGAAGGTACTGGGTTTTTTCTCTGGTGGTGGAAATACTAATTTCAGGGCTTTCTTGTGTAGTTTTTGATTTAACATTTTATTAATTGCTTGTTTATTGTATCCGTTGTTTACTGCTATTTGATTAATTATATTTAATTCTGTCTCAAAGTTGTATTTTGGCATCGGAATTTCTATTAATATATGTAACATACTATGATATGCTGCCAGTTTATGTTCCGCCACCAGAGAAAAAACCTAGTACCTTCTGTTCGATTACATATATAGGCAAAATTACAACAAAAATAGCCATAAAAAAGAAAGAAATAACACCAGCTTTCCGAACAAATAACAACCTAGGCAAATATATCAAAAACAACAAGAGCCAAAATAAAAAACACTCACACAGCGGTGTGTACAAACTTAAATGTGGCCACTGCCCAAAAACTTACATCGGTCAAACTGGTAGAAACTTTAACAAACGCATTGCAGAACATAAAATGGCTATGAATGGGAAAAGAGATTCTACATACGCACTTTACCTTCAAGATCACAATCATTCTTTTAACGACGAATTTAAAATTCTTCACATTCAAAATAAAGACCTTAAGCTATCCTTGTTAGAATCTATGGAAATTAACAAATGAAAAAACACAGATATAATTCTGAATGACCAGATCCCCTCCTCAACCTATTTCATTATAGACTATAAAGTGTAAACGCATGCTAAAAATAGATCACTTGAGAAAGGCAATCAGCCGAAACAGCTGTAATAATAAAAGTTAAAATTAATTTTTGTGGAAGTTTGAAAACAAAGTTTTCAGTGTTTTATTGTTACATTAACCAATAAGTACTAATGACTCATTTATTTGACCTATATGTTAGATAAAATCTAACACGCGAGTGATGACGTAATTTTTTGAGGTGCGAATAATAAAGGCTTAAGTGGCAGAGCCGACAATAACACGAATTAATTCCTGTTTTTGATTGATTTCTGATTTGATATACTGAGTTCTTTTGACTAAATTAAATAAATCGAATTTTTTGTTGATAAATATATGTTACCTACTTGATTTTATGTAACAATATACAATCAAACTGTTAAGAAATTACCAATTTCAATTCCACTACCCATAAAGAAGAAATAAAAATAGAGCTTTACATGAGTTTCGTTTAACAATGATGCTAGTTTTCACGCCTCGGAAACTTTGTTTACCTGCTAATTAAACTTGGGATTAGCTATTGATTGTTTTCTATTCAGTTTCCACAAGCTGCAGTCAAATGGTTTGTTGGGAAATGCCAACAACAGGTTCTCGGCTTTCTCTATTGATACTTCAAACAAAGAAATAATAATTGTATTAACTTGGCACTGTTTTCAATTACCATGTGGGTTGACGCGTGGAATAATATGTATACATTTAAACTTGCCTACGTGTACTACGTTACTAAGTATGGGGACAATCTATTCATGAGGCCCTATAGAATTTACATACAACTCAGTAGTTTAATAAATAATTTTACTCAATTGCTATTGACAATCAACTACCCCGAAATTATTTTATTTTAACTTGAAATTCTGCAATGCAGATGAAACACAAAATTATTGTTTATTCAGATTGTCCTATTTACCGCTTTTTCTAAATCTTTGAAGTGAATTTTTAATTGTCCCATTTAAATAATCCATATTATTAATGGGGGGGGGGGGGGGCGTGAGCCTATTCCAAAAAAACATCAACAACATTGATTAATTTACTAAAATCAAAGTAAAACAAAATTATTACAAAATAAAAAATAAAATACACATGAACACTAATATAATAGGTATACTTACAAAGAGCACTGAACACTAAATTATCAACAAGTTTAATAATAAATCAGTGACTTCCTTGAGCTTCTTTTGTAGAGCAAAGTTTATCGAAACGGGGTGTAATATTAATAATAGAACTTTAATGGTATACAAGGCAAATATCGAACAGAGTAATTAATTAAATCTTGCCCAAGTACTTTCGATCAATAGATCATCCTTAGGGGCATTTCGTTAGTTGTGGCCTGTCCGACTTGAGCAGAAGGTCATACATGTAAATTTGGACATAACAATACAATACACAAAGACAAACAAATACTTTAAAATTTTTAAATAAGGAGAAGCTACATGTTATATAGAAGCCGGAGACAGATTGTTAACGGCAAGAGTTGCAAGACTCTTGCTGCAAGACCAAGACCAAGACTAGAAGTGCAATATCAAGACCAAGACCAAGACCAAGACCAGGTGTATTGGTGCAAGACCAAGACCAAGACTGTCTAAGTCTCGTCTTGTTCTTGCATTTGGGCAACACTAGCTTATGGATCTGTAATTGTCAGGTAGGAGGAATCATCTTTTTTGTAGATGGGTAGCACTTTTGAGTATTTTAGTACTTCGGGAAATACTCCAATTAATAGAATTTAATTAATAAGATAAGTGAAATATATTTAAACTATTTGGTAAGTTTCTTTAAAAAATTTGCTATTAATTTCGTGACCGAAAAAAGGACTTGCTCGGAGAAAGATAATTTCTATAATCAAAGAGGACATCAATATTAATAGTGAGAAGAGATGTAATTATATTTTTTGCAATTGTGGCAAAAAATTGATTTATTTTGTCTGGAGGGAGATCAGGTTGTAAAGAAACTGGATCTTGTATTGTTTCTTTCGAAATTTACTATTTTATAGCAGTCTCGAGGTTTATTATTGGAATTAGTGATACACTAACTTTTTAGCATTTTGTAATTAACAATTATATTAAAAGTTTTGTTATTTATATACTTTGAACAATAATGTTTAATAAATTAGAAATTGAGAAAGATTAAATTTGTAAGACATTAATTCATTATTAAATCATTGCACTGATCTTTTTTCAGCAGTTTGTCGTAATTTTTTGAGTGAAAAATGCTTTGGTATTAAGCTGTTAAAGTTTCGGTATCGGATAGATACTTTTCTACGATACTGGTGTAATGTAACTATTTTAATGTTTACTTTTATGTGGTAAATAATTGCTCAATGTTTGTGTACAAGAATATATAAGAATGTATACGAATACTTATATTAGTATTTATTGTATGATTTATTAATAAATTTCATTTTTTTAGGTAAGCACAAATGTTACTAGCAACATTTTGGATGACTCGTTTCTCACTAGTGTAGAACTGACGTTGTGATGTTGAATCAGCTTCATATCCAGGCCCCTCTGGAAGTAAAGAAAACAATTTGCACGGTTTAAAACCAGCACTATCTTTACCAGTGAATCTTGCGAAAAATCTTATCATATCTTATCTGCTGAATATATTAGCTTCTGAATAACTTCTGGTGATGATTTTAGTTCTGGATCTAGTGATTTGTGAGAACCATTTAATTCTAAATATGAACATGGAAAAGCTGATTCCAAATTCCGAAGACATTTCCAAAATACGAAAGCCGCTACAATAGAAGTCACACTTCAAAGAAGTATTTAAGGCAAGAATTAAATTTAAAAATCTTATATACGCTATATAAAGAAAAATTCAATCACACAAAATCTAATGCAACTTACGCCCCCTTGAGTTAAAGTGTTTTTCGAAACTTATTTAAAAATCTTAATTGAAAGTTTAAGAAGCCATTTAATGACACCAACAAAACCTGCGATTCATTCATCATCATCATCATCTTGGTGCTACAGCCCTTAGAGGTCCTCGACCTTCTCAAGCTTTCTACGCCATTCTGTTCTGTCCCTTGCTTGAATTTTCCAGTTGCCGAATCCGATCTTCTCCGCATCTTGTATTACCCCATCCATCCACCTCAGCTTTGGTCTACCCCGTCGTCTCATTCTCACAGGTTGCGCTGTGGGATCCTGCGATTCATTATTTCTGAAAATAAACAGCTGTGCCTCCTAAGAAGAATAATAAAGATTAGAAAATGAACGCCAACAACACCAGGATAAGGCTTTCTTTCATTATACAACAAAACAAGGCGACAAAGAAGAAAGTATAAGGAGCTAAGGCAAGCTTGTAATAGTTGCATTTGATTTGCAAAAGTGTTTGGCTACACCTAATTTGACATCTATAAAAGTGTGGCTTTCTATAAAAGAAAGTTATGGACTTTCAATTTGACGAACCGCAGTATCACCACAACACGGACATCTTGTTTTGTGTGGTATGAAGGTGTAGCTCAACGAGAAGCTGATAAGATCGCATCTTGCTTATTTCAGTTTATTAAAGACATGCCAGAACAGGTAGAAAAACTAGTTTTCTAATCTGATACGTGCCAGGTCAAAATTGAAATAATATATTATAGATTATTTATTTAAAAGCACTTAAAGAAAAGGAAACTCTAAAAGAAATTCATCATTCCTAGTTCCTAGTTTCTGATCATACTCATTTAGAATGTGATACATACCGTGCTACCAAAGAGAGATTTGTGTAAAAAAGAAACGCCACAATTTTGGTTCCACAGGACTGGGTATCAGTAATTAAAATGACGAGCCCTCGTTTTGACATAAAATTTATAAGACAAACTGACTTTTTCAGCTTTTGTCTGGAACAGCGTATTTTGGCTACATTACAAAAAGGATAGTAATATAGGCTTCAAATATACATTAGATCCCAATAAACGGTTTCGTTCAATGTTCATGCTAAGAAGAGGCAGGTCAACTTCTATGTCTAATATTCACATATTTCCAGCTTATAATGTTCAGCAATCTATCATGGATTTTATCATTTGCTTAAACACACTCAAACCAGTACCACACAATATATAAGTGACAGTGATGAAAATTTTGATGCGTAAGTTTTAATTTGGTACAAGTAAAGCCATATATTTTCACAGCACTGTTTTACAATAAAAAAAATTGACCAGCGATAATAGTTTAAGTTCTCTCCTCTGTGACCCTTATCTCCATTAATATACTTTTTAAATATATTTTTGATACAAATATGATATAGGTGCCATTATATGAAAAACAGAAATGTTAAAACATATTTTGTTTATTACATCTGTTATAACACTTAACAGAGTATTTATGAAGTTACTGAGAAGCTTATTAAACTGTATAAACAGAATAACATACCTGTCAAAATTGCGTTCAAGAATGCTAAAACTGTTAGAAATTTATTTTCAAATACTAAAACATCCTTGTCCACTTTGGAACAAGTCAACACGATTTATCACGTTCCTTGTGCTGAATGCGATTTATGTTATATTGGTCAGACTGGGATATCATTAAAAGGTCGTCTCACTACACATCGTAGCGACATTAATTTATCGAAACACACTTGTGCCCTAGCACAACATGCGATAAATACAAAACATGAAGTGGATTTCAATGAAGTTAAGATCCTTGCCACTGAACGCAATCTAGCTAAAAGACAGTTTTTGGAAATGTGTTCAATATTAAAACACCCTAATGCGTTGAATAAGAGAACTGACATAAGTAACTTGAGCCAAATATATCATGCTTTAATTTTGCAGAATTAGGCTACTTAATCTTTTCACTACATTAATGTCATATTAGGTGTACTAGTTGAACCTTTTTCCATTTTTCATAAAATAATTTATATACATAAATAGAAATAAAATAAATAAATATATCAATAAAATAACTTAATAGTCTTTACTTAATTTTACTATTACATATGCAACCCACATTGCATTTCAATACACTAATTACTTTAATTAGTGTTTCCAATTTTATATTTAAATAATACAAATATTGTAGTTGATTCATAGAATCCTTTGTAAATCACAGTTCCAAGTATATTGAACCTTGGGCTGTTTGGAAATTATCAAATCGTTAACCACCTGGCTGTTTAACTAGCCATAATGATTAACGTCATTACATACTTATGAGGTTGAATGAAAATCTCCTGTTTGTAAATTTGGGCTGATTAGTGAGGGGAGTTGTTTTTACACTACCAACTTTTTTCACTGTGTTGTCCTTTGCAACCGGGTAGTCATCCAAACTCATTTAAACTTAAATTAACCGCCCAAAATTTGGGTTGGTATCTACACCTTGTTGATCTGTCAAAAGTATTTTTGACCTCAAGGTTGGCTGTCTTTTTGCGGTTTAGTTCGTTCCTGTTTCATTAAACGCCATTTTCTCGGCGACATTCATAGGGCTTTGATCGGTAACTTCATATTTACTACTTTTTAAAATTTTATTAATATCACTTATAATGCTACCTAAAGTTAAAATCAAAGCTTAATATCCATTAAATAGTTGGAAGTTATTTATGATTTTCTTGGTTCTTACTCACTTATTAACATTAAATAACATTGAATTTACTTTAGACCACATGGTCATTTGCTGTGCTAATTTTTTACAAGTTCATATATGTTGTTAGTTGCTTAACTGTTTATACAAGATCAGCGTATTATGTCCATTTACTTAGTTTCATTCACATGTTTGTTAATAACATTGACTGCTACATATCTTTTTAAGGTAACAATTAACATCGTTTCCATGATTGTGTGGTTCTCATATTGTAAAAATTTTTTAGATGAACTGATGATGCTTTCAAAACTCGAAAGCGAAACGTCTTCAAAATAGATAAAGTAGCCTATCAACTTTGTCTTTTATTTCTCCACCTAGAGACCGATATAAGAACCCACCACTCGTCTGAGTGATCCTTATATATATTGGATTGACGGTCGTACTCCTTTTTCCGATATATATATATATATATATATATATATATATATATATATATATATATATATATATATATATATATATATATATATATATATATATATATATATATATATATATGTATATATAGATATATAATATATGTGCAATAAAAAGTTAAGTTTCCTGATAGATTTAACGATAGCAACACAATTATATTTACAACCGAGATAGTATATCTTCTGAGTAATTAGTCTAAAAACTTATCAAACTTTTGCTGAAAGTTTTTAGTGGAGTTTAAAACTACTAACGTTAGCTCGCAAAATAATACTGGCTTAACTGTTATTGTTATTAAATTAGATCTTTAGAGAGCAATAAACTGCGACCTAAACTTTTGTTTTTTTGTTCTACCATAAAAACATAGTAAATCACAATTTACCTACAAGTACGTTTATTTTAGAAGCGATAAATTAGATAGTAGTTATCTTAATGTATTTTTAACGTAATATTTAAGTGATTTAGTAATTAGTTCAGAAGTCAGTATATTTTTAAATCATTTCAGGAATATATAGATAAGGCAAAAAGCTCAGGTTCGCTAGAAAAAATATACCCATAAGGTTTTTGGCATAATGACTTTCATGAAATAGCCCAAAATTAGATTCAAAAAGTCGCTCAGGCAAAAATTGTTTATTTTTAACAAATTGTAACAATCAATTTTTTCCGCCCGGACAATTTTTAATTTTTAAATTTTTCGACTCATTCTGAACAAAATAAGTCTCTTGTAGTTTTCTGTAAACTTGATCGGTTTCAAGTTATAAATAATGTAAATCTGAGAAAATCGTAAAATTACTATTTTTAAGGTTCAAAAATACAAGTAAAATACAATATATGTATTTGAATTCACCAAGAACATAAATTCAAGTTCAAACCTTGTTGTATTATTTACCAATAGGTATTTTGTGCATCTGTTATTTAAAAACATTGTTTGTTAATCGTTAATGAAGCGTTTATGACAGAACGGGCGCTCGGGCTGCGGCATGTATAAGAGAGAGAAACAAGATCTTCTTCTTCTTCTTCTTGATGTGCCCATCGGTTAAGAATGTTGACGATCATCATGACAATCTTTATCTTATCTGCAGCAGTGCGGAAAAACTGCACAGATGTTGTATTGAACCAGATTCTAAGGTTCTTTAACCAAGATGTTCGTCTTCTTCTTGGACCTCGTTTTTCAAATGTATTTTCTTGCAGGATGGTTTGAAAGAGAGCATATCTGGATTCATTTCGCATAATATGTCCGAAGAACTTTCGAGATTTGATGGTGGTCAGTCCTCCTCCTCAGTCCTAATCCGTTTTGGGATGTAGTAACACCATTAAGCCTTTAAAGTTTTTTCACTTTACTTCTAGCTCAAAGATGTTTCTTGTTCAAGCAAGATCTAGTGCACAAGTTTTTGCTGGTTTGCTGACATTAACAATTAGAAAGCAATGCTTTAATATTTATTTTTGTACTAAGGGTACTATTAAGATGATTATGCCTGGAGAGCAATATATTCCAGCCAGACAGCATCTGACCCGAGGGATGGATGTTGCTCGATGGGTGTAATCATCCATAACCTAAGTGGGATCTGGAACAATGGTATTACAGGGTTTTTTATCAAAAAACTTCAGGAATATTTCCAATGGAGAATTAACATTTACTTTGACATTTGGTCCAAACGCTTTATCAAAAATAGCTGATTTGTACTTTTTCTCAGACTTAACACTTTTGCTCCATATGTATTATGTTTTAATTAAAGCAGCTTTTTTGGCAAAATGCTTGACAAAAGCAGATCATTGTCATCACTAGATGAGAAACTGTGTCGTCTTGTTCGGCTGCCAAACTTGGACACTGAAGAAAGAGATATTATCAAAGCTCAAAGTCACTCAAAGGTCAATGGAGCAATGCATGCTAGGTATAAGAAAGAGAGATGGAGAAAGAATAGAATGGATCAGACAGAAAACCAAGGTTATTGATGTAATCCATAGAATTAAATCTTTAAAATCGCAGTGGGCGGAACATTTAGCGAGAACAACTGACAATGCATTGTCCACTAGAATTACACTGTGGTATCCAAAAGGAAATTATTAATAACATCAAATACGCCGATGACACCGCAATAATGGCAGATAGTCTAGAAGATCTTCAAACCCTGTTGAATGCTGTAAACACCGAAGGCACTGAAAAGGGCTTAACAATCAACGCAAAAAAATGGATGGTGGTCGGAAAAATTAATATCGAAGACTCAGTACTAAGATTAGATAAAAAAAATCCTGGAAAGGGTGGAACACTTTAGATATCTGGGTAGCTGGATTGACTGCAGGGTTGAAAGTGACGAAGAAATTTCGACCAGAATAGAACTCGCTCGGAAAAACTTTATTAACTGGCGTTCTGTATTATGCAGTACAAGTCTGTCGTTGACCACATATCTAAGAGTATTAAAGTGATACGTCTGGTCCACTTTGTTGTATGGATGTGAAACCTGGTCAACAAAAATAAAAAATCTTAACAAATTAGAAGCGTTTGAGTTATGGTGTTACCGTCGCATGCTCAGAATCCCGTGGACAGCACACATATCCAACGAACGTGCGCTAGAGACCGTGCACAAAGAGCGAACATTGATCAACATCATCAAAATGAGAAAGGTCCAATACTTGGGTCATATAATGAAAGGACCTAAATATCGCTTAATCCGGTTAATCATTCAGGGCAAAATCGAAAGAAAACGTTGGGTCGCAAGAAAACAACTGTCCTGGCTGCGTAATATTAGACAATGGACAGGTCAAACGGTCGAGGAACTGTTTCATCTAGCTGCCAACCGAGAATCATGTCATCAGCTTGTCAATATGACGATAGCCAACGCTTGAATACAAGCACGGCACACGAAGAAGAAGATCAAAAAGGCGTCAAGAGACCAAAAAGACCTCGAAATTTAAGCTAGGACTATGACATAAGAAAACAAGCCGGTACAACATGGCAAAGAAAAGCGAATTTTAGGGAGGCTACACCATAATTTTTAGAACATGCTGAGAATAATGATGATGATTACAGTTACTGGTCGAAATTACAACCCGTTCTGCTGTAATGTACAATAACAAACATTTGGTTTATTTTTCAACCACTGTGCCTCTATAAACAGTGTTTAATGTTACACGGTTAATATTTAAAATACTAACTGCTATTTTAATTTCGGAGTGGTTGACACGCACGCACAAACTTTTAACGTGAACGTACACGTTCCCGCCAAAGTGAAGACCCAGAATCCAACAAACAAGATCCAATCGTGAAATTTGTCGCGAAAAACGGCAAACGGCGTGTAAAACGGTCGCGAAACGCGCGAACGGATCCACGGTGCCGGTAGTGACGCTTTCTGGACGAGAAGATCACCAGAAAACGAACAATAGATGCGAAATTGCCACGTGGAGGCGTAAAATTTTTCAGGTAAGGCGCCAAAACTGGTAACTAACATCGAACCGAACGGGCGTGGTGCCAACCGGCTGACAAATCCTTGTATACTGATATTGAAAAATAAGGGGGTAAGGAAGTATCGGCATTGGTGCCTGTCTGGAGCTCTTCGCCGTAGAGTTCTTTCAAAACGAAAAAGTACTCGATCACCCAGGTAAAGTCTCACACATACTCACACACACACATCTTACTGTTCCACCCATTTCATACACATACTAATTAAGTACACAATCACATTTTCCTACATTTACCAATAGTCATATCATCCTATTCACATTCCTACATTTACCGATTCCATCCCACCCATATCAACAAACCTCAAACACAATTTCCTACATATATTAATGTATTATATCCCATCCAATTTCCTACAGTTATTATTTCCCTTCCCATCCAACACAATTGCCTACACTTATTAATATAACACATCCCATCCAATTTCCTACATATATTAATACCTTTTTCCGCAAATCGCCAGGAAATTTTGACATTCCTGTCAAAATTTCTTGAAGAAAAAGTCAGGACTTCCTTACTGTAAGGAAATGTCATTTCCTTACTGTAAGGAAATGATATTTCCGTGCAGTTGTTAGTGTTCTACATACATGATAGAAAACACATTGCTTATAAGGAATTAATTTATATTTTAAAAACATTAAGTCATTGCTGAATACATTTTTAAGATCAATTTGTTATATTTACAGTAATTTGACAGTTAGTACAATTATTGAACATTGGAGGAATACTCTTAGAACTATGAGAAACATTTTGGACAACATGCAGGGTGGAAGTGTCATTTTCTTCAATATTTTGTACTGGGAAAATTTTATTTGCCACCTCAACCTTATTGTTAAGCGATTCTTCGATATATCCTTCAGCAACGTTTGATGACTTCCATCCGCCATGCCTCTTTAAACTAGTTATGTCGGCACCAGAGTCAACCAATATTCAAATAAGTAGCAATTATTTTGGGCATTTTTCTAAATTGATGAATTCCTACCACTTGTTTACAACCCTTTCCGCTTTGATATTTAAAGAAAAATCGGTCAGTGTTCATATTTTCTGGTCTTAACGAAACATACTTTTAATAGACATTCAAGTAGATCTGATTAATTACAAATGATCTTGGTTTGTTGGTTTTCGAATCAGGTATGTTGATTAAAAGCTTAGATTCTAAGTCTTCTATATCGTGTACAGTCATTCGGACTAACTTATCCATTCTACAGGCCCCAGAAATACCAAATATTACAGCCACCTAAAAAATAAATAAAGCTATAATCTAAATAGAAATTAAAACCTTGTAAATTACCTTAATCATTAAATTTTCTTTATTTGAAGCTTCCTGGATAAATTTTTCAATTTCTTCCTTCGTTAAAATCTTAGATTTCTTTGCCCTATAACCTTGAGCTTGCCGTTTCAATAAAGAACGAAGTTTTGAGTATGTAGATATAATCTACATTGTGTTTAAGTGCAAGGGTTGACTTCAGCATTGAATAATTGGCCCATAATGTTGAAGATTTCATCTTTAAACAAAGGTCTAGGAAGTATGCCATTACAACATTTTCTGAGAAAGAACTCGTATTTTTACTCATGCGATATTCCATAAAACGTCTGTATGCATTTTCGTACTTTTCTCTTGATTTATTTGGCAATAATTCTAATGAAGCAGTATTCACTGCCTCAACCAGCTCTGGAGGAGTCCCAGGAATGGAAATTTTATCATCACTTATCATTTTACTTTCGAGAACACCAGCAATTAAATTTATAAGCGTCAAGTTTGACAATTCAACCTCAATACGTTTCCATAGTAACCCAAGTAATTTTATTAGGAATTTCAAAGCACCATTTATTTGGGAATAAAATTATCGCGTTTTTTTTTAAATCAATAAATATCTGTCGAATTTTAAACGATTTGCGGAAAAATAGTATGTTTACCTCGTAGGAAAAGCCACATTCCTGGACTCTGTGTTGCTAAGTCTCGGCTTGTGCCTCGACTTAGCAATCTTCACAGTCGTCCAGGAATGTTAAGCTTTCCTACTCGGTAAACAATGTACTATTTTTTCTATATATATATATATATATATATATATATATATATATATATATATATATATATATATCAATAACCAACAACTCTACCTGCTTACCAACACAATTTTCCATATATATTAATATATTATATCCTACATTTACCAATTCAGTTTTCCTTATAATACACACATAAAATCCACAATATGCCACGAACAAGATTCAAATCCCGTAAACAGCCAGATCCTCCTCAACCAGCGAATGCAGAGGCCGATTGGCATTCTGTATCCGACTCCCAATCTTCTTCTTCTTCCTCACGCACCTCACATGTGTCAGTCAATATTGACGAACATGAACCTCGGACGCCACAGGAATGGAAGCAGGCTCTTACAGAGATCTGTCACCTCACCCCAATAGTTCACAAAATCAAAAATAAAAATCAACAAACAAATTTACCAACTCCTGATACCATCCGTAAAATCCTTCAAAACGCTTTTATGTCTGCAATTCCTGGATACATCCCCTCCCCTTCACCTCCAACGAAAACTGGCATTCAAAACCAAACAAGCATAAGCACCCAAATAAATAATCCTACCCTTGAAGAAGCATAGAGCTTAAAGCAAGGTAAAAACGCATTTGATTGATTGGACTGGTTGAAATATTGACCAGTACCCTATAAAGTATTTTAATTGGAAGACATTTATAACTTTTAGATTTTGACAATAGTTTCGAATAAAATCTTTTATTGATAGATATTTTTTTAATTTTTCACTTCTTGTTTCACAACTTACTAAAAACACTTATCTATTCTCCAGAGTAAAATCTAAAAAAGAAACATCATAAAAACAGTTGTTCTAATCGTCGCATTACCGACCCAATAAGGTTTATAAGAAGCAGTTTCTAACTTTGTTTTAAACACTTGCAAGATTTACTCATGGGAACCAAATGTTCAAAACTTCGCACATTACACAAATTTCATTTATCTAGCTTAAACACCTCGAAGGCATTGTTACAATGCTAATTTAATTTAAAATTATTGATTGTTTACTATTCAGTTCAGCGAAGTTGTAGTCAACTTGCTTCTAATGAAAATTCAACTACTCTAGGTAATGAAACGAAAACAACATATTGTAATATAGTGGTAGACAAGAAGGTTGATTATTTTAAATTATCCATAGTTCAATCTGGTAGTTCTATGTAGCGACTAATATTTTGGAATACTGTTTCCACAAAGCGGCAGTTAAAGCGGAACTTAATTTTTGTATTTATTATGTCGAATTTCGTCTACATAATACAGTGTGCACCAGAAGACTTAAAACATTTAATTATCTCTTAAACGGATGGTAGGGATTATTATATCTCAGGTAAACATGCGAAAACCTCGCGAAGAAATCCTATAAATAAATAAATCTAATTTTAGAATGTGCACATGGAATGTTAGAAGTCTATTTGCGACTGGGAAACTTGACAACGCAATTCAAGAAATGAAAAGAATAAACTCGGAATCAGCGAAATGAGATGGCCAGAGTCAGGACCATGTACAATATAACCTCGATTATCCGAGCCAGCCCGGACCGAGCCTTCGCCGGATAATCGAAAACACGGATAATCCAAAGACCTCAATTTATTTTTTTAATAATTTATTTAGACAAATAGGTACATATGTCAAACGAAGAGCAGAAACGTGATACATACAACATACATGTAACAAAAAATAAAAATACATACATATTATTATTTCTACATAATTTATATGCTATGAATAAACATTACATATTTAAAAAAAATCATTTAAAAAAATCACTAATTTTGGTTTGTTTTTGAATATATTGAATAAGTACATTTACTGCATTCCTTGCTTCTCGATGACTTGTCTTAATGACACAATCATTGCCAGCACAATTATCATCATCATCACTACTTGTGTCAGAACTTTCTGTAAGATAATACATTGCCTCTTTTTATTTTAGGCGTTTCCAAAATCCCAAAATATCACATTCTCCCAACAGTTGAAACATCTCCCCCGTTGAAGGTCTTTTCTGTAAAGCCTTTTCATGGCCTCGATAACACTTTGGTCCATTGGCTGGGCAATAGATGTTACATTTGGAGGAAAATATGTTACGAATATGTTCCCATCTGCTGACGTTAGTTGCTCTACATTAGGATGCGATGGCGCATTGTCCGGTAATAGTACAGCCTTTGGTAGAAGATTATTTTCTTGTAGATAAACTCTAACTTAATGTATACATTTTTGGAAAAACTACTGTTTAAAAATTACACGATCCATCCAAGCTGCCTGTTGATTATAATAATCAACAAGCAGTGTTTTTATATTTTTAAAAGCCCTCGGATTTTTGGACGGCTAACCTAAGCTTATGGGTTCCTGAAGCATAAGCACAGCATAAAACTGTTATACGATCTTTGCTTGATTTGAAACCTAAAAAGAATTATTTTGAAAAATACTTTATACGTAAAAAAAAAATAAAGGTAACCTGGTGCACCCGTTTCTGAGCCTGCAACAAGGGTTCTTCTCGGCATTGCTTTCCAATAAAGCCCAGTTTCGTCTACATTATACACTTGCTCAGGTTTTAAGTCGTGCTCCGTTATGAGATTTTCAAAATCGTAGCAAAATTCTACCATAGCTACATCATCAGAACTTAATTTCTCTCCTTGAACAGCTAATTCTCGTATTTCATGACGTTTTTTAAATCTGTAAAGCCAACCAGAAGATGCCGAGAAGGTGCCTTTAATTTTTAACTGCTCGTGAAACTTTTCAGCTTGCCTAGCACACATAGGTCCTGATATTGGAACCCCCATTGACCTTTTCTGCAAGAACCACTTGGTCATCGCATCATCAAGTTTTTGAAACGTAGACCCTTTTAGAGATTTCCTGTCAGCAATTGCTTTTGCACTGTCCGCTTTAGCTACAAAGCTCTGTAATTCGGATTTTTTATTCACAATGTCACTAACTGTTTGTTTCTTAAGCCAAACTGTTTGTTTATTTTAGCCACCATAGCAACACTTATTTTTTTTCAAATTGTTTTAAAATTTCCATTTTTTGCTCAATAGTTAAAACATTACGTTTACGCTTTTCATTAGTACCCGTACGTTCAACTACCGAACCGGTCAGCAGTTGACGAAAATACGAGAAAACTTGGGGATTCCCCGAAATGAATGTTTACACGGTGCATTATTCAGCGTTCATACACCAACCTCTGGCCGTTAGCCACGGATAATCCGCGCACGGATGATCAATTTAATATGCGGCACGGAGAATCCACCGCCCGGATAAAGCGCGCACGGATAATCGGGGTTCTACTGTAAAAAGGACAAAAGTGTATTTTATTATTCCGGTAACAGCATAGAAGACACGCATCACAAAAATGATGCAGGTATATTAGTAACATCAGAACTGAGTAAATATGTGACCAATTGCATACCAGTCTCGGATAGAATAATATTACTCCAAATAAATGCTCAACCATTTAAAACTAACATACTTCAAACGTATGCCCCGACTGCAGATAGAAAATATAGCGATGAACTAGAAAAGTTGTATGATTAAATCTAAGTCATCTTGCAGAAACATAATAACCACGAAATTTTATATATTATAGGCGACTTCAATGAAAAAATTGGGAAGGTCGACGACGTCAGACTGTAGGTCCTTATGGTCTAGGACAACCTAACGATCGAGGACAGAGATTGTATGAATTTTGTAAACAAAACGATATGATCATTGCAAACACCTGGTATAAACTACCCAAGCGACAACTATACACTTGAAAAAACCCCATTTGATGATGGCAAAAACATTGGGTCCTTAAGAAATCAAATAGACTATGTACTTGTAAATGAGCGTTTCCGAAATGCCGTCAAAAAAGTCACTACATTTTCTGGGGCAGATATTGAATCTGACGATATAAACATAATTCATGAATTTAACAATAAAAAACATCAGAGAACAACTAGAAAATCCAGAAGAACTATGGAGTGAATTTAAGTACCAAGTTAACGAAATCTCCACAATCAATAATTATAGAAAATCTTGAAAAACAGGGTCATGTCTATATAAAACGAAGAAGAAGAACAAGAAGAGGAACAAACCTGTATTATTTTCCACCATTTCCCAAAGTCTCCCCTTTCGCTAATAAAAAAACTTCATTCCAAGATGTATCTCTCCCACTCTTTCTTTTTGCGGAACCTCTATACACTCAACATATTAGCTATTTATGGAGCGGTTTTGAAAATTAGTTTCCGGATTTACTAAACACTGCATTTTAAGTTATTAGAAATGAATACTCTCAGTAAAAACACATATAAGATAAAATACATTATCTAAAATAAACTTACGTTTATGTAGAAATATTATTTGAAGTAAACATTTTACAATTTCAAATAAAATAAACCATATGAAACTGAATGAAAGTAATTACCTAATTACATCGAATCATGGCCGTTGTGATTGATTGATTACGGAAGCCGGGTTCGCGTTGAAAGTGAGCCTTATAATTACAGCTCTTGATAAGCTCTCAAACTATCTGTGTAGGCAAGCGAGCGGACTTCGGAAAGAAAAGAGGAGCTTAGAAATTTCTTGGAGAAAGATTTGCATGATTGATGGTACGGAATGAGTAGAGCCGCCGGCGGGATTATCTGCATTGCGTGCATGTCTCCAGGCTATCGATTCAAGTATAATGGGTCGTTTCGACACAAACTTTCATTGTTGTACACCACTGATGATCCTCTTTTGGATTCGCTGCTTTTAGATTGAAGTTCGATATTTAGGAGAGATTTGTGGCTCTTAGATTTACTGTCCGTAAATTTATATAACATTTTATTTGTATACAAAACGACTAAACACTGATATTTTCATTTTTTTTGTTAATAAAAAACACCGCCAACGTTTTTTTATTGTCAAGTTTTACTTTTCACTAGCTATGTTCAATTTATTTCACAAACTTAAGTGAATTATCATCAAAATCATATCTAAAAGCTGTCAGAGGTTAGCGTCAAAAAATAAAATTTATGATATTAGCAACTAAACATAATCCACCAAAAAATTTTGATTTTTAAGTTTATATATAAAATTTGTTATTGCCAACTTTCATATGAATTAAGTTCCACAAAGGAGGTATGAAAACTTTGATCTTTACTTCAAATAATTATATTATTCTTAATTAGGTCTACATATTAATTAACATTCTATTGTTTTCTTTAATATAAATAAATTTGATAGTTTAACAACATGTAAGCATGCAACACATGATTGACCATGTGAAAAACATGGCTTCTCTGAATCTAAGCCGCAAACTGACATTGTCTCACTTTGATATTTCATCGCCAATGCTAATCGATAAGTGAATTAAAGCCTTTTGAGTGATATCTAATGTAAGATATCTGGTATCAGAGGATATCATTGAGATATGTGGCAACAGGGCGATTTCTTCTTCAGATCGTCCAGCCAAAATGTTTGCCTCAATAAAATTTTTTGGGTGATACTTTTAATAACTAAATGTGTGCAATTGCATATTTTGGGTGGGTTTAGATTGTGTAACAGAATAATTGGTGAACCAATTTTTTAAATCAAAATTGTGTGGTGGCATTCCGGGTATATCAAGAGAATTTAAAAATTCTATTAGATAATTTATGGCTTCACCTTTAGTAACAATACTATCGATTGATTTAAAAGATCATACCAACTGGTAACAACTTTTGAATGTGCTAGTTAATTTAGTCAACATCAACATTTTTTGCCGCCAAAGTTGCGCGTTCGCTGAGCTAATTAAGGTTTAGGTATTTTTCAATATACCCGGAAAGACACTTAAAATAGGTTTGATCTGAAAAAAATTTCAGAAATTATCTAGAAGTTTAATGCATTTTGTATTTGGATGCAGTTTTATTTTACCGTTTCCAATATCTAGCAAATTTCGACATTTCGCCATAAAAACGATTGTGTTAAATATGTATTAATCTCATCCGCATATGTAAAGAGAGAAATAACCGGTAAGATCTGTCGGAAGTAAGCAGACAGTAGTAAGAGAGTTCTACCGAACAGTTTGTTGTTGCCGCTTAAATCTTGCATACTTTAAGGTATTGCTTTAAATGAATGTTTACGAACCATAGTACATTTATCCCAGATAATAACTGAACTCGTTTGCATCACTACACTATAACCATTCCACCTTTTTTTTTAATGTCATACATTGCATTTGGTTTGCTATGAACGCCTAGTTGCAGCTTCTTTTGGTGACACTTCTGGTTAAGTGTTAAGAGGTGGTAACACAACAGATGCCAAGCACTTTATTGCGAAACTTGTATGCGTGACAATTCTGGCATACTCTGTTAATTGCAGCAAGAGTAATTTTAGAATGCACAAAATAAATAATGTCGGGCATATTCAAATGGAAGACAAACAACAAATGATATACGTGTAAATAGGCGGTTGGTTCGCTGTCTTTCTCATTCTAGTGTTCTGGATATGCTGCTCACGTGTAGCTCTCGTTCTTAATATATTCTGTCGTAGACGTTGGGCACGACGATTTTTTCTGATCTTCATTTATTTGAGTAATTTATTCGCCCGATCTATTAGCCTTTGCATTTCGTTTTACGTCTGGTGGTTTGGCTAAATGCATTGTTGAAGTTTGATTTTCTTCGGTGAATTTTACTAAAAACAAGAATTGATATGCTTTACAACAATTTAAAAAAATAATTAAATAAAATCAAGACACATATAAAAAAGAAACAAGTAGAGATACAATAAACGTATCCTAAAACTTTATTTAGATTTGCGTACTGGTATTAATAATATATAAAATAACACACGGTAGAATAATAATAAAATCAAAATAGTATGTATACTCAGTTTGATATTCCCCCTCACAGCCTTCTTATAAATTTATCAATTATTTTTTTGTAAAAAGTTATTTACATTTTGACAGAACTGCTTGTAAACTAATAATGATTCACTACTAACACATTTAAAATAAAAGTGCGTAGAACCATAAATTAAAGGTTTAATGTTTATTCTCTTTAAATTGTATACTCCTAATCCTCCATATAACTGTATTTAAAATAGAAAGATTATTGCAGGAGGACGGTTTTAGATTTAATCTCAATGCAGGGTATCTGTCACCCGCTTAGACGTATTTCAACCTTACTAGGTATCATTATGGCCTCTGCATATGACGCTCTGATAATATCTAAGAATGTTAAAGTACGTATAAGCGGATGGCACATGCCGGACATTGAAATTAAACTTTAAACCGTCTTTCTGTTTTATTTCTTTATTCGGTTTCGAATAATAGAAACTAAATTTACTAAGAATTTTTGCTGTGAAGAACTACATGTGGAATGCAAATTGTAGATACCCGTGTTGTCTAATTTGTCAATCTGTCTGATTTATAAGTTGTAAAAAGCGCAGTGCTAAAAATTTGAATTTAGTTTCGCCAAGTAGGAAAATTTGCCATTTATACACTGTACTTTAAATTTTTTTCTAATGTCTTCACTTCTTTTTCGATCTCTCAACCTATTTCCCTTGTGTAATTGTCTATTACATAGACAATTACACAAACTAATAACACTTATATGGAACGAAGAAAAAATACCAACAAAATGGCACGAAAGTGTAATA
This sequence comes from Diabrotica balteata, assembly GCA_918026665.1. Classification (NCBI taxonomy): domain Eukaryota; kingdom Metazoa; phylum Arthropoda; class Insecta; order Coleoptera; family Chrysomelidae; genus Diabrotica; species Diabrotica balteata. The sequence continues at coordinate 12,100,906 of OU898283.1, read as the reverse complement.
ATTCCTATCCATAAAAAGTGAGACAAAACCAAGTGCTCTAACTATAGAGGCATCTCCCTACTTAATACGGCGTACAAAATCTTATCGAAAATCCTATTAAGTAGACTAACACCTTTTGTAGAAAATTTCATAGGGGAATAACAAGCCGGATTCAGAAAAAATAGATCGACCATAGATCAGATTTTTACTCTCAGGCAGCTGCTTGAAAAAGGATGGGAATTCAATAGAACCATTCATAATCTCTTCATAGATTTCCGACAAGCATACGAAAGCATTAAAAGGGATCAGATGTGGAATGCAATGGCAGAACTTTCAGTTCCAAAAAAACTTATCCAGCTCGTTAAAGTTTGTGTAAATGGCTGTAGATCTAGAGTGCGGATAGGTAACAAGCTCTCAGAGTCGTTTGAAATAAACAGTGGACTGAAACAAGGAGACGCGCTGTCACCTCTTCTTTTTAATATAATCCTGGAAAAAGTAGTAAGAACAGCACAAATTAGAACAGAACTACAGACAGTAAATGGACCAAAATTACTACTAGCATACGCGGATAACATTGACATTGTAGGAAATACCAACACTAATGTAAAAGAAACCTTCAATAAATTAGAGAGAGGGGCAAAAAATACCGGTCTAAGGGTTAATGAAGAGAAAACCAAATATATGTGCATTAACAGACAAAAGAGACGAGATAGAATAGGACAAAATGTAACAATAGAGCCCTATAACTTTGAAAGAGTGGAGAGTTTTAAATATCTCGGTGCAACTATCACCACAGATAACGATATCACGAAAGAGATAAAAGGGAGAATTCAGGTAGCAAACAGATGTATGTATAGCCTCAACAACACTATTAAATCCAAGAGCCTAACACGAACATCAAAAATCAGGATATATAAAACAGTAATTAGACTGGTGCTCATGTATGGATGTGAGACGTGGACGCTGACAAAAGCAATGGAAAGTAAACTCAGATGCTTTGAGAGAAAAATCCTCAGAAAGATATTCGGTCCCTATCACGATCCGAATACTAACCAATACCGAATGAGAAAAAATGCCGAGGTCAAACAAATGTATAGTGCTAGCGACGTAGTCCAAGAGATTAAATCCCAACGTCTAAGATGGGCTAGCCATGTTCATAGGCTCCCTAATGACCGCCTTCCAAGTTAATCTGGGAAGAAGTCCCGACAGGGAGAAGGCCCTTAGGACGTCCACGAATGCGATGGAGAGATAATATATGGTCAGATTTGAGAACAATGGGGCTACCCACTGACTTAAACATCATGGACGACCGTTCGAGATGAAAGCAGGTTGTGCAGTCAGCCAAGACCCACCCCGGGTTGTACTGCTACCAGAAGAAGAAGAACCTATTTCCCGTAATTCTTCTCAGTACTCTCATACTACCGTTTTAAGTAACCTTTGCGTTGTGGCTGTATTGGGTCTTGTTTCTGAACGATATATCATTATTGGTCTTACACCGGCCTTATAAATTTTTGACTTCATCTCAGTGTTAATGTGTCTGTTTTTCCATAAAGTGTTGTTAAGGCATCCTGCCAGTCTATTTGCCTTTTGTACTTGATCTCTCACTTCTTTGTCCAGGCCTCTACAGCTGGACAGTTTAATTCTCAGGTATTTTATTTCCACTACTTGTTTAACACTGATGCCATCAATTTCTATTTTATATCTAGTTATTTCTTTGTTGACTACTATTGCTCTAGTTTTCTGAGATGAAATTGTCATATTGAATTCTTTTGCCCTTGTAGATTATTTTTATCTTGGCTATCAATATTTCGTCGTCTGCGTAACAGAGTATTTTGATTTATTTTTTTTCCTCTTTTTGTATCCTCTTCCTCTTTTAAAGGTTTTGATGATTTAATCCATGATTAAATTGAAGAGCATAGGGCTCAATAAATTTCCTTGTCTTATTCCGCTGCCTATTTCTATAGGTTCTGTAAGTTGTCCATCTATAGGTTCTGTAAGTAATGGTAGTCTATTATACTCTAGTAATTTCTCAGTAATTTGCTTTATAACAAATGTGGCGTTTGTACACGATCTTTTACTACGAAATTCCTGTTCATCTGCTAAACTTATTCTCTAGAATTAGTTCGCTCGTTCTCCATTCTTCCGGTATTTTATTGTGTTTTATAATTTTATTAATTGATGTTGTTAATTGTTCTATTATTGCTGCACCCCAATACATCAGTAACTCGTTTGGTATCCCGTCTTTACATGCTGCTTTTCTGTTCTTCAGGTTTTCAAGTATTTTCCGAACTTCCTGTACATTTATATTAAGTTCTTTATTTGTGGTAATCGCTTTTTTAGATAGTTAATGCACGTATCCCTTCTATGTGTTTTGGTTATATTAGTTCCTGTACCTTCGTTCTTTGACTTCTTACAAAGCGCCATATTTCCTTTTGCAGACCGTAAAAAGCATGTTTTATAATTTCCGAAAAGCTTTTAAAGTGATCAGTTTTTATTTTTATTACAAAAGCATGTGTTTCGTTTCTAATTGTCTTGTAATTATGGTATTCCTATTGTGTTTAGGTTGACATGTATTTCAGGTAAGCTTTTTTCTTTTCTTTACATTTTTCATGTTTTTACATGTTATAAAATCATCATAGAAAATGTAGTCATATTAAAAAAGTTCTAGATCTAAAAAAGTTATACATATACTTAATCAGAAACAACACAATTGGTTATGAATTTAAAATTATTAACTTAAAACGACAGAATGGTGGATCTTAAAGCAGTAACATATGTAAAGGTTATAGCATACCTAATAGGCGCTGGAAATTCTGAAAAAGAAGAGACAAAAAGACTTATTCTATAAAGTAGAAGATATATTATATACCACATGTATAATGAAACCTACATTATTGAGGATGAATCTCCTTTGTTAGTAGATTTGTATTTATTCTAAGTTAACAATAATGAGTATAAGTTACTCAAATTGTTGGTATCTGTCGTGTTAATAATGGTCTCTTTCTTTCTTTCCCTTGAAAAATGAATGCCATCTCGAGAAAAATCTCTTTTTGAATAATTACTCTTAGCGGATAGGTTTTTACATTCGGAAAATCGAAAAAATGCCGTGTTGTGATAGAATGTCTGGCTAGGGAACATCTATCACGGTGTAACCTAATGCACCTCTTGTGAAGAGTCAAACGTCTGGAAACTTTTTGGGAAGTCTGACCTATGTAAGAACCTTCACAGCCTAAATAACTAAGTTTGTATTTAACATGACTTTAATCTGAGCTTGATATTTTTTCTTTTAATGATTTGTACAAAGATCCCACAACTAGAGTGCTTTTATAAGCAATTTTTACATTTAATATTTACCAAATGTGTATGTAACACCTATGTAAGTATTCTTGTGTTTAGTTGCTTTAAAAGATACCAGCTGCAATTAAAGTTTTATATTTTTTAAGTCAAATTTAAATAGGAATTATAGAAAATATTAACAATACAGCAATATAATCAAAAACACCATTGATATTAAAGTAATTTGTCTAATAAATATAGCCCAATGTAATTTACGATTATGGTAGCGGTTACAAATAAGAAACCACTCGAAGACATAAAAGCAAATAGGGTTTTAAATCCGACATCAAATATTCAAGATGTACATAGACGACATCCCAGATATCTACTTTAAATTTAAATAAGGTCTAAATGAGTTCGCAATATTCAACCTAAAACACAAAGAAAAAAGTAACGATATAAAGTCATTTAGTAATTGGTACAGATAATTTTGGATGAATGTAGAGTTGGAATATTTCAAAACCAAACTGTTCTTCTCAGTTAAATACTAACATTCAACAGAGTGGCCCAAAAGTCTGGAAACGGCCAATTATCTCGTAAATTGCTAGTTATAATTGTACAAAATTTGAAGTACATCTATTTTGGGATACGGAGATTCCATATTTGATATTTGCAATGTTGCCAGATTTGCCGTGTCTCTTATATTATTAGTAACTTTGTTTTTTTTAATTCATCGCCATGTATATTCAGTCATTATTGGAATCTCTTATTCAATACGAGTTCAACCATTTGTAACAATTATGATTTTATATAGTCTGGAAGGTCTTAAATGCATAAAACAGAAGTCTGTCTGAAATTTTCATCATTTTCCATTTTATCTATCATTACCTCAGTAAACTTTAATCTACGATCAAAGTTATCTTCACTTAATTTTCGCAATAAGTTAATGCTTGTATGGTTTAAATTTATTCTTACGTATTACACGTAAGATTGAAAAACGACTTACATCATGTTCTTGTGTAACTTTGCGTGAGGATGTGTGTAAATCTCAAAACTTTGCATTATAGCACAAGATTTTGTTGTAATTAATAACTCTTTTCGATCTGCCTGATCGGTATCTATCTTTTAATTCTCCAGATTCCTCAAATCGGATTTTTTTTGTATAAAATAACTTAGCTTTCTAATAAAACGATCTCTTAAAAGTTGGGGTAGCTGTTGATGAAGGTGGCCTTTGTATTGGGCAATCAAATGCCTGTAAAAAAAATAAGAAACAGCTTTTCTTTTTAATTATTTAAAAAAATAAAGGCAATGCAGCTTGATCTGAGCGATTGCTTATTAAACAACGTGAGGAACCTGGTCTTATTCTAAAATTAACAATGTTATGTGCTCAAAACTCATAAGTCATTCAACTCTTGAGTACTATCAATACACCTCTCATCAGAGTAATATTTATTCTAAACTTCAGCTCGATTTATATAACGCAACGTAAATGCTAGTGACATTTTTCCTAATTGGATTAAACCATCAAGTTTTTAAATTTAACATTTTTAATTTGGTACTTTTATTGATATGTACGTTTTATACCTATTATACACGACTGTATGTCTCAAGTTAATTTATTGTTTTCTCATCATGCAGAATCTAACCGGCGACCTGCTATTTCTATAACTCAAGGAAATACAATTATTTTTTATATATTTTTTCCTAAACAATCTGTAAACAATTTAAACACAACTTCAATAAATCAGATGACAGAATCGTCTAATGAAAAGATGGAACATACTGTCAAATTCGGTCAAATTCACACCGAAAATGAATAGCTACCATTCTCATCTAACACAAAGCATATAGGCTAGGCTACTATTCAGTAGATGGAGCCATTTTACAAAAGTTGACTTAAGCAAAAAAGCGATGGTTCTACTTGCCCCAACTTGGCAATCATAATGGTTATTTTTATTTTAGAACTTGCTGCTCTAAACAAAATCAAACGATCTGAATTGATACCAATCACGTAGATTCTTTAACCATAAGTTCTACCTTCTTCCATGAATCTCTCCCTGTATTATGAGTCTCAAAATTTGATATTTTGGTCCCCTCATCACGTGGCCTAGGTATTCCAGTTTTCTGGTTTGTATAGTGGTGATTGGTTCTGTTTCTTTATCAACCCTCTCCAGTACTTCTTTATTTGTAATTCTATTAGTCCATGATATTTTTAATACTCTGCGATGTATCCAGAGTTCGAAAGCCATTCTTTTTAAATTTCATTTTTTAATGTCCAAGTCTCAGCTCCATATAATGATATTCTTCTTCTTCATGTACCATGTTCTTTCAGAACGTTGGTTACCATCATAGCTATTTTAATTTTATTCACTGCCACCCTAAATAGCATGCTTGTATCTACACCATACCAATCTCGCAAGTTCTTCAACCATGAGGTTCTTCTCCGTCCTGGACTGCGTTTGTCTGCTATTTTTCCTTGCATGATATTTTGTAGCAATCTATATTTGGGACCTCTCATTACATGTCCGAAATATTCCAGCTTTCTCTGCTTGATGCTTTTTATGATCCCAGTAGTCTTGCTGAGACGTTCAAGTATTGTGGAGTTACGAATCTTCTCCACCCAGGAAACTTTTAAAATTCCTCTATAGCACCACATTTCGAAAGCCTCAAGGCGATTTAGATCGATTTTATTCACAGTCCAGGACTCGACAGCATAAAGTAAGACCGAGAACACGTAGCAGCGAAGTAGGCGGATCCTTAATGCCAATTTTAGGTCTCTGTTACATAACACCTTGGACATCCTTCTAAAAGCAGCTCTATCCTGCTCTATTCTGGATTTAATTTCGCCGTGATTTTCTGTATTACAATTTAATTGCTGTCCAAGGTAGACGATTTTATCAACTTGCTCAAGTTTGGTATTATTTACATATATAGACGATTTTATATTCTGTTGTTTACTTATTACAAGTATTTTGGTTTTCCTTATATTAAGATCCAGACCTGCCTCCCTACAACTCTCAACGACACTATCAAGTAGTGTTTGCAGATCTTCTTGACTAGAAGCTAGGAGTACTGTATCGTCCGCATATCGCAAATTATTGATGACTTCGCCGTTCACAAGTATTCCTTCTTGTTTTTTAGAAAGTGCTTTTCTGAAAATTCTTTCTCAGTAAACGTTAAAAAGCAGGGGTGACAAGAGGCATCCCTGCCGTACTCCTCTTTTAATATTGAGAGCATGTGATTCCACACCATCTAATAAAACCGATGTTGTTTGATTCCAATATAAATTTGCAATTTTTCGAACATCTCTGCCGTCCAAGCCAATGTCTTTTAGAGCTTCGATCAATATAGAGTGCTTAACACGATCAAATGCCTTTTGAAAGTCAATAAAACAACAGTATATGTCTACAGATATATCACGACATCTTTGAGCAAGTACGTTCATTCCAAACAGATATAATGTAAACATTTCAATATCATATAATGATATTGAAAATAGTAAAATAGCGAATGGTACGTAGTCTGATCTCCAAATTAAATTTTTTGCACGTTAAGAGTGGCTTCATTCGTATAAATGATGATCTAGCAATCTCTATTCGCCTGTTTATTTCTACAGTATGATCATTGGTTTCATTGGTCAAAGTTCCCAAGTACTTATATTTTTGTTCTATCACGTTATAATTGATTATCAATAGGTGATGCATATTTTGTGGTCTTTTTGTAATTAGAATGTACTTCGTTATTTTAGCGTTTATAGTAATTCCCATCTCAGCACTATTTATACTCAAGCTTTCGATAAGATGTTGTAGATCCTCTGTACTCGTTGCTATGATCACAGTGTCGTCTGCATATCGTAAGTTGTTAATTAATTTTCCTTTAACGGTGACTCCCGCTTCGATATTATTGAGCGTGTTTTGGAAAATTTCTTCAGAATATAAGTTAAAGAAAAGTGGCTATAAAACACATCCCTGTCTAACTCCTCTACAGATCTTCATTTCTTCTGAGTGTTGCCCATCAATTTGAACTATCGCACTTTGGTTCCAATATAATGTTTGCACTATATTTATGATTTTACTGTCAATGCGCTTGTTCATAAGTATTGATATTAGATTTTTATGTCTTACTTTATCGAAAGCTTTTTCGTAGTCAACGAAGCACAAGTGTAGATCAACGTTTACTTACAACTTACCTTGGTATACCTTAAATAAAAGTTTTTTCCTAATTTGTAAAATTCAATGCATCTTTTAACCTTATTAAAAGGAAATCATTTTTTGAAAATTTTACTAGGGACTTAACCCTGTACAAATTTATGCCAGTCATTTTTAAGTTTTTTCGTAAGACGTCAGGTATATGAAAAATGAATATACAAGACAAAACTTGTAAATAAAAAAATTGCAGTGCAAAATAAACAGATTTCAAACCTTGATATAAAGCATTTTATGTGGCATTTTGACATAAATTTATTTTCCAATAAATACAGTATGTTTGTAAAATGTCTTCACTTTTAACTGATAATGGTTAACATGAACATCTGTACATTTCTAAAAAACAGCGTTCATCTCTATTTTTAAGAACGCGTGAGTCTGCTAATTTCAGCAGTTGACTCGAGTTCGAACGGCCAATGCATTTAAATGTCACATTTCATGTCCAAAACTCATGAACATTCGTTGAAAGCGAGCTGAATTGCCTAAATACGGTCCTCTCTGCCTCTTTGTTTCACGCGACATTTCATTGTACGAATTCAAAACTTCGAGTTGAATGGGAATGCATATTTTCATGAAGTAATTTCAATTCTGGAAACGAATAATTAGTAACACTTTCAGGAAAGGTCCGCTTGTGAAGAGGAGCACACTCGGAATAAAAATGCAAATAAAATGATACGATTATAAAATAATGGTTTTAGTTGTTCTTGAACAGTTTTACGGTGTTAATTGCATTTATATTCTATATAATTTAATATCTGCTTGTGTTCTATATCTGGTCATCCGTCTCTAAATCGCAAGTCAAACTACTTTTGACAGAAATCAAAAATAAATAAAACTATGCAATAATTAAAAATTCCCATGGTTTATTTATCATATCAATTACTTTTATTTCGTGGAAAATAAATATAGTAAACAAAAATTCTAAACATTTAAGTACTATGGTAAGTGCTCCAAATATTGCCATGCTTCCTAATATTGCCACTTCCACAGCCACCTTTACTTCCAAGCCATGAAGTAAAAAAGGCAACACCTCATTCTATGACGTCGGTAGTCCGATAATCAGCTGTAAGGTCTACCAGAATATTAAACTAATTTGAATTTTAGGAAACTGATATTTTGAAAACTTCAATTCATTACAGAAATATTTTTAGGGAAATGAAATTAATAAAACCTTATATATACCTAGTAAATATATATAAAGTTTTATTATTATTTAGGTTATATTATCAAGAAAATAATCACTAGAGTAAAATTTATTGCACTTAAAATACAGTGTCAAACAGTTAATCTTACAATCAAATGCAGTCAAGAATCTCTAGAAATTTTAAATATTAAGTACTTAAGCATATAAATAACACAATACATTAACACGACATTTAAAAAGATTATTAAAAATACAAAAGATATAAAATTTGTGCTAAGTAAAAACTTAGTGTAACTATTATGATTAAAAAATTCATCCTAAGAAATCAGACACAATATAAATATGGTTCTAAATTAATCTAATTGAAAATTAAATATTTTACTATTTACTTATAATTTTTGTTGAATTTTCATACTTAGACATACAAAAGTAGCAATTTTAAATATGAATAGGTTTGTTGTCATATAGACCAAGTTAAAAGAGGTATAAATGAAAAATGTGTTGAATGTAACATACCATTTATAACTTGTATATTGATTTAAAATAGCCTATATTCTCAAAAGATTTTTGAATGTAATACTCAAATTTGTTATCACTTATCTAAAAAGCAGATCTAAATGAGAAAGTAAGTTCTCTAATTGTGACCATCTTGTTAATTTACTATATTGTAAAATCCATTTCAAATCATTACCACTTAATCTATTCTTACCTACATTGACGATTGCACTAAAATTACTGCTAACTATTACACTACATATTACACAAATATTATCACACTTGTGTCCCAACTGATTAATGTTTAATACATAGAAATATACACAGTCACTTGTAATTTTACTTGTCCAATTTTTCAATGGGATATTATTGTCTAAGTCTAATTGACATAATTATGTTATCTCTTGTTCCCTCTTCTTATGCAAAAAGTTTCTTCTGTCTTCGGGATTCCTTCTTTCTTTAGTACGATGAACAGTTACATATGATGGTACTTCAGGAAATATATTAGGAACTGCATTGCCTTTTAATTTGGGAAATATTAACTTTTCAATGTGTACATTTCCATCTTTACCTTCTCATTGTTCAGTCCGCTGAATATCATCTTCATGAAAATGTTTGGCACATACTACGGAAGATTTGGTAATTGTACAGCCTTCTCTAAGCATAACCCAGTATACCTTCTTTGGGGATCTTTGGGAAACAAAAACATACTTTCTGCCTGTTTCGTTTTTAAAGTACTGGCATAATTGGTTTTGCAACCAGGTACACAACAATGCCAGAGCATCTGTAACAAAAAACAAAAGTATTATTATTGTTGTTTTTAGTTTACATATTTTGTAACAAGAAGCAAAAGTATTATTATTTTCAGTTTGTTTTGTAGGTTATATTTATACTTGCCTTTAAATTGTCGTTAAGAATCTTCCAAAAGTTCTAAATTTAATGAAATTTCACTTATATTAATATTTTCTAATTGATTTAAACACAATTTACAAATAAAACATTCGAATAAAGTTAAAAAAACAATAAATTCAACAAACTTTACAAGCCTTCCTATATGAAATGTTAAACCAAAACAAACCACAGTCGGACTACCACGCGTTGTTGCCAAATTTTTACTTCATGGCTTGGAAGTAAAGGTGGCTGTGCCACTCCCCATAAATTTATTAATTTGTCTCTCGAATCACAGATGGTAAAACAAGCACTCTAAAAACGTTATAGGTGGAACCAGTTAGTGTTGGTGTTCACGGCAAAGCAGCGTGTATTTCGTACGATTTGTTTATAAAAACGCGGGAAAACTGTAATGATTGTTCAAGTACTTTATTAATCCGTATTGTGTGTAATTAATATAAAAGAAATTAAAACATAAATCGCCATTTTTGTTCCACAGTAGTAATGATCCCAATATTGCCACATGAGATACTAATATTGCCACTAATATTGCCGTGGCTATATTTGGAACCTAACATGAAAATTTACTTTTTATTACTAAAAAATTTCTTTTCAACAGAATGCCGAATAGAAAGAGGGCCCTGTGGTCTAAGGCGAATCTCGTTGCAGCGTTAGAAGCAATAAGAGCTGGAAGCAGTATAAGCCAAACCTTATTACGATATGAAATACCTCGAACAACACTTGGACTACAATATTGCAGCCAAAATCCGGTTAAACGACTTGGAAGGAAAAGTTCTTTAAGTTTTGAACAAGAAAGAGATCTAGTTCGCAGAATTCATAAACTAGCAGAGGTGGGCATGACATAAACTAATAAAATAGTAAGATGAAGTGTATTTTCGTATGCGATGATAATAAACATTCCTAATCCTTTTTCGTCTAGTCTTGCTGAGAACGTCTCGGTAAGACTACTGAGATCATAAAAAGCATCAAGCAGAGAAAGCTGGAATATTTCGGACATGTAATGAGAGGTCCCAAATATAGATTGCTACAAAATATCATGCAAAGAAAAATAGCAGGCAAACGCAGTCCAGGACGAAGAAGAACCTCATGGTTGAAGAACTTGCGAGACTGGTGTGGTGTAGATACAAGCATGCTATTTAGGGTGGCAGTGGATAAAATTAAAATAGCCATGATGGTAACCAACGTTCTGAAAGGACATGGTACATGAAGAAGAAGAATCCTTTTTTTTGATACAACTAAATTAGCAGAAAGAAAATGGCCGAAATTATTCTTTGAAGACATCTCGATGTGGCTAGAAGGAAGGCTCAGCAAATGAATCCCGCAAGAGCACGGAAAATGAATCCATTTATTGTAAAAGATTATTTTAAGAAATTGGAGGAAGTATTCATTAAATTGGAATTGTTTGATAAACCTGGAAACGTGTACAATATGGACGAGAAAGGTTGTCGTCTAAAGATTCATAAACAGCAAACCATTTGACAGCTCCTGAACACGGTGAAATTGTTAGTATTGTGGGTTGTGGAAATGCCCTGGGGCAAGCCATCCCACCGTTCATTCTTCCCAAAGAGAAGAGATTAAGGCCTGAATGGAATGATCATATACCACCAAGATCAACTGTAATTATGACACAGCAAGGGTATATGGCAAATAAGGCGTTTATTTTATGGCTAGGACATTTTGCAAAGTATAAGAATACAGGACCCACACTCTTGATATTCGATGGTGCAAAATCGCATCTGGACATACGTATTGTTGAAGCTGCAGAAAATTATTATGGTGTTACTTTATTTTGTCATCAATTTCGGAGAAATTTTTATTTTTATAAACCTCTTTCATTATACAAATAAATTTATTTGTATAATGAAAAAAATCAACTGCATAAGGAACGTTTCATATTAAAAAAATGACTTGTTTGCTTTAAAAGATTGTTTAAAACAAAAACCAAGCAAAATCAGTTGTAAGTCTTCATGGATTTTTGATCAGCTACCCCTTATAAACCTGATAGAATCTTCAAATATCTGAATTTATCTATAAAATATCATTTTTTTTCAGATAGACTGATGAATGCTGAATATTGTGAAAATTAGCCAATTTGCATGACTAAAGATGGCGTGAATATATTTTTTTTGTCGCCTTAGGTTCAAGACCTATTTAGCCAGACAATTGGTTGAAGACGTAAAAATAATTATTAACTCCTACACTTCCTTTAAATTAATTTCTGACAAATTCCTAACCGTTCATTCATTAACTCAATTTCCTAACCTTCCCATTGAAAACATTATTGGGTGATTATACAAAGAGGATTGAACAGGAACACACGCTTCAAGCTAAGGTGCCCAACGGTTAAAGGTAAATGACATAAAAGAAAAGACAAACAATGGTAAACACAACAACTACCTACGTCCTACCATTTCGGATTCACACAACAGTGAAAAAGGCAGCTTAGATTTTCCGTTTGGTACATTTGCAAAATTTCGATAAAATCAATATAAGAGTTGGACTTCGACTACCTAGATAGAGAATAGAAGCAACATTCTGCGGCAGTATGATTTTTTGTTAGGAGATGACTTGAAATAAAAATTTTATGGCTTCTTGATTATACCGACATTGAAACATTCGAAACACATCAGTTTCGGCAATTTTATTTTATATAGGTAAGCGTTTACTGTAGCATGTTCAAAAAGTCATCTAACGTACAGTATACATTTTCTGAGAGATGAAGTTTCTGTCATTTGGGGTGACGTATTTTTGCTACTGTTGGTAAAGGATTGTCACTCAATTTCCCAATTAAGTCTAACATGTTTCTTCCTAGCTGAAACTAAATCCCATTTGGGCAACTCGTTTTATTCTATATCCACTAAAGTAGCGTCTTTAGCCAATTGGTCTATTCGGTCTAAACCATTTTTCATTGCCTGGAATATTACAGTGATCTTTAACCCACACCAAGTTAACAATTATTTTTTGGAGAAGTTAGGATTCTTAGCTTTTCAAGCGCATCTACAATTAGTCTTTTGGTATATATGTGTTTAGAGAAGTGTCTTAATGCGAGGAAGACGGACTGTAAGTCAGATAAAATTATATATCGTTTGAAATATAATGTGCTATTAATTATCCAATCCAACGCCTTGACAATTGCTACCAATTCAGCTGTGAATATTGAGCAATACGATTTTAATTTTTACTGAAAATAATCTTGAATATTATCTATGTAAATGGCACAGCCAACACCAGCAGGCGATTTTGAGCCATTGGTATAATTTTACAAGAATAGTTACAGTCTTCCAGCTTGTTCTGTACTACTAAATCTTCGCGAACAATTAAAATAGATGAAAGAAATACTACAGCAGTTTTATAGTCATATAGTATGTCATAATTGGAGCCAAAGAATGAAATCCCTTCTCCATTGAATAAATATTGTGATAAATTGGGAAAAGCAACAGCTAGAGTTGGAGAGTTTTTATTTGCCCACCACTTGTTTGTTAGATTTTCAACAGAGAGACAAGATGTTTTCTGTAATAAACTATTTTAATTAATAAACTGGCATTTAAGAATAAATTTTTCTGCCAAAAATAGACGTCTTAAATGTAAAGGTGGCTCGTTACATTCTGCCAAAAGGGCTGGTGTGTGGGTAGATTTGAGAGCTCCTAGGACTAACCTTAAAGTTTTGTGGTATATTCGATTCAATTTTATCAAACGAGATTTTGTCGCTGAGACATAGAAAAAGCTTTCATAGTCCAAAATTGATCTGTTATATGCTCTGTTTATACAGAGCTAAGTTTATTTTCGGATCTGCTCCCCAATCGTAACGATTAACGGCCTTGAGGATATTAAGGCTTTTTTCATATTTGGTAATGCAATTATTAATATGCTTGTTCCAAGTTAATTTTCTCAACGTAAAAACAGAAGTCATCAGCATATTGTAAAATGTTACACAGCCTTCCCATAGTATGTAAGTTTAATGAATACAAGTTAAATAGTAAGGAACTAAGAACTGAGCCCTGAGGTAACTCATTGTTTACTATTCTTGAACAATCCATAGTTCATTTTCCTCTAGGAAACCTAAGTTGGCCGTCTGGGTAAAGGTTGTTACTTTCCATCCACCATTCTAATCGATTTTTCATGATTTGTTCAAATGATTTTAATATACATGACATAAGAGATATCGGTCTTAGGACATTGGGATCATTAGCTTTTGGGATATGTGTTACAAGGCACTGCTTCAAAGAATCACAGTTATCACCTTTAATTAGAATATTGTTAAAAATATCACGGAGAAATTGAAGTGCTATTGTAGGCAAGTTATATATCATAAGATAATATGGTATGAATATAATTGACCAAAAATGTTATCTATAAACAATATTTTTATCAACAAATTACAATCTGAAATTTATAAGGTTTAAATGAGAATACGATCAGTTTATATCAGACCAGTTTTATGTCGCGGTACAAAGAACTTTATTTAACAGTAAGCGGCAGTTTCTTTAGATTGGTTCCTGACTTTCCCGGTATTATCGGTGTCTAGTCCTTTGTAACTTAAATGGAAACATTCCCGAAACAAGCAGTTATTGCTTTAAACTCACAACTTCCAATCTCCGTAATTTCCAACAATATCAGCATCGGCTGGTAGCCTGCTCGGCTTTCCGCATCGCAAACCTTCGACAAAAAACCCAATTAGAATTAGAAACGAAGCAGATTCCAGAGTTGACATTCAATCGGGTTTGCGGAAGTTTGGAGCCGATCGGGAACAAATGAATGAAATGTCAAGGAAGACACACAACACAAAGCCACCTAGATTGAATCATTAATTAATCGGGATAAGCCTTGGATAAAATATAACACGCAGCCGTCAACACCCCGTTGCTTCCTTTGTAACGATATAATATATATTTTTGGTTGACATATGAATGTATAAATCAACAATGTGGAAATTATAGATTATATTTTAAAAAACACGATAGTTTTTAGAAAGTTTCTGAATGTTGCCGGCGGAAATACGAGTCATTTTTTAACTGATAAATTGGTTAACAACTAAATAAACAAAGAATTTATTGTGTGCTACAGGATAAAAATTACCAGAAAGACTACTTTTATATTATACCTTTTCTCAACACTTTTTTTTATTTATTTACGTACCACAAGGGTTATTAGTAGAGACTGTATTATATGGTCTAAAAAATGGTTAATATATGCAAGGAACATGCACTTAAAAAGTAACCAAATGTGCCTTTTATACAATATCCATTTATATGCACTTTAAAGAAATATTTTTTTAATTTTTAGGGCTTGAGAATTGGTGAGAAATAAAATTATAGTATAACTTAGGGGTCTTTATTTATCACTACATTTAATAAAAAATATAAATGAAAATTTACAAGAAAATATCCTCGTTCTTGCTATTACAGTATATAATCATAATATGTTCAATATTTTCAAGAGTAATGTTATGCCTTCTATCAGTTAATATGTGTTTATTTGAGGAAAATTGGCGTAAATCTAAACTTGACTCTAGCGTGGGATCCATAATAATAACTTCGTTAAAACTTCCATTGATTATGTTATTTATTGATCGCAATAAAGAAAAGCCTCCATTCCGGTTTACAACTTCACTAAATTTATATTTAATTTGTTTTTCCAATGGTCCCTGAAAGGTTTACTATTCTTTTTTTGACAAAATCAACAATGCAAATACTATCATTTGAAGATAATTTTTGACTTAAAGATAAGTTTTGTAAGAGAGTTTAAAATTATGTCAAAATTTGCTTTTATATAGGACAGTTCATTTTGAACAGAATTCTCACTAAAAATATTTTGACATTTCTGAACAGCAATACAACAAGAAGCATCAAAATTTGATATAACATTTTTAATATCAATATAATTATTTGCAAGAAATATGGCACTATTCAACCACGTCCCCCATCTAGTCAACACTGCTTCCGGTGGTAAAGGGATATCGGGAAGCATCTCCCTATATACTTCTACTTGTAATGGTGCTTTTAAAAATACTTTCTTTACATTGTTGAATAAAGTGTTTACATTTGGAAACTCGAGTCTAACTTTCTCTGCCACCCTGTTTAAACCATGCGCTAAGCATGTACAATAAATCAAATTCGGAAAAAAAATCTTAAGACTAGTAACAGCTTTAACCATGTAGGAAGCGGCATCGCTAACTAGTAACAAAATTGTTTCAGAAGGTACTTGATTCGGTAAAAAGAAATTTGTCAAAGATTCATTAACAAATCGAGCAATTGGAGCATAGTTGGTTTTTTCTACATTTTACGCTGATTAAATACGACTTGTTGGAGTCATCTTCTGAACTGTTTAAAACTCCAATAATTAAATTCGCGATTTGCCGACTATTGGCGTCAGTAGTCTCGTCGACAGATATCCACAGATATTTATCTCTTACCCGGCTTTAATACCTTCAATAACATCTTTGTTATTGAAGATGCCCTCACATATTACTTAAAAAGAATTTACAATATGTTTTTAAAAATTTTGACACACCTTGCTATCCAATTTATATAGTGGGATATTGCAACTTACAAAAAAATTGCATACATCTTTGTAATCATTTCTTGCCCCTTCGATGTTTGACAATTTTGAATAATGTTGTTCTGCAGAAGCTGCTCTTGTAGTTTCTTGAAGTCCTTAGATAGTTTATATTGGTGGAGAGCCGTTTTCAGGTGTTGGGAAAGTTTTTTCCATATAGAATCTGTAATAAAACAGTTTAGTAAATATGAGTCTAACGCAATAATATGGACTTCAAATTTTTAAGATAACTTACCTTTTTTTACTCGAAACTAAAACTACCGCCAATAGTTAAACTGTTACAAGCTTAGTATAGGTATACCGATTTCTTGCAAAAATGAGATTTTAAATTAAATTTTTGAATCGTTAAAATATCAGTGGACTTACCTTTTTATCACAAATAGTAAACACACTTTCCTTGTCTATAATCTTCATTTCACTGTTGCCAACAACCCAACTCCGCAATAGACTTGATTTTTCTTTCGCTACTTTCGGCATATTTTCAAAAAATAAATTATTTTTATTTTATAATCACAATATTCATAATCGCAAGTTGCTTTGCCAGCTGGTAAAAAAAATTTAAAAACGAATATACTGTAAAATACCTACCTGCATGTTGGCCCTATTCTTCTGATAAATAATTCCCAGATGGGTTTTCCCAAACAATAAAACTTGTAGATTTGAATTTGAATTTGAATTTGAAAACCTGCTATGAATATCTCCAAAAAACTATTATCTAAATATGTATAGAAAACCATTTTATTTATGTGATATTTTCAAATATGTGGCAATATGGTCTTACTCAAGTAAATATGAATAGCATATGCAATTAAAGAAACCCACAAATATGCTGCATATATAGGCACATGCATTTTGCATATAATTCAGTCTCTAGTTATTAGCAACCTAAAAAATATAGTACAGGTAAGTATATAAGTTAGAAAAAATTACAATAATTGATACAGGTGAGGTGGCTCTCCGACAGATGCAAGAAAATAGAAGATCTGGATAAAAAGTACGATAGCTTTAATTTACACAAAAAAAATATCCTTGAAAATGATAAAGGGGATATTATTACTGATATGAAGGAGAGATTATGTCACTGGACCAATTACATTCAACAACTATTTAATGATGAAATAGAAGAACTGTCATTAGAAATCACCGAGGATAGCGGACCACCGATATTAAGAGAAGAAGTCATCTATGCCATCAAAAACACAAAAGAAGGTAAAGCTACTGGACCAGATGAGGTGCCCATCGAATTATTAAAACTCATCGATGAAGATGTTATTGATGTAATGGTTGAACTCTTTAATCTAATATATCAGACTACCACAATCCCCAGACAATGGCTGCAATCAACCTTTGTAGTAATTCCCAAAAAACCAAGTTTAACAACTTGCTCAGACCACAGAACAATAGCTTTAATGAGTCACACACTTAAAACATTTTTAAAAATAATTCACAGCAGAATTATTAAAACTCTTGAATGTGAGATTAGTGACACGCAATTTGGCTTTTGAAATGGTATGAGTACAAGAGATGCTTTGTTCGGCTTGAATGTGCTGGCTCAGAGATGCATGGACATGAATCAGAATATGTACTTATGCTTTGTAGACTTTGAAAAGGCATTTGATAAAGTTCAACATAAAAAGCTTGTAGATATATTAAAAAGCAAAAATATTGACAGTCGTGATCTGAAAATTATATCTTATATATATTGGAATCAAACTGCCAAGGTAAGAGTTGACAGCCAATACACCGAAAATATCAAAATACAGAGAGGAGTCCGTCAGGGTTGCGTGCTGTCCCCACTACTTTTCAATGTCTACAGTGAAGCGGTATTTCAAGAAGCGCTCTCAGACTCAATAGAAGGTATATCTATCAATGGAGAAGTTTTAAATAACTTACGTTTTGCAGACGATACAGTATTAATTACGGATAACAACAATGATTTACAGAACGTAATGCAACGCCTTAATGAACGCTGTCATGAGTACGGACTGAAGATAAATTTAAAGAAAACTAAATGCATGATCATGACTAAATATGCACATGCAAATATCCAATTGACTATTGAAGATACTGCAATTGAGAGTGTTAATAACTATAAATACTTAGGAACATGGATAACATCAGATGTAGACCGAACCAAAGAAATTAAGACACGTATTGAAATAGCACGTACATCATTTATTAAACTTAAAAAGTTTCTTTGTTGTCGGGATATAAGGTTAGAACTACGCCTGAGAATGCTTCGATGTTACGTGTTCTCTACTCTTCTTTATGGATTTATCATGGATTCAAAGAATGTCAAACATGGAAGTAACTAGAAGGATAAGAAATGAGGCGGAAATAATATTAACTATTAAAAGACGAAAACTTGAGTACTTGGGACATATGATGAGAGGGCAAAAATACGCATTATTACAACTTATTATGCAGGGCAAAATCCGAGGGAAGCGAAATGTGGGAAGATGAAGAATATCCTGGCTCAAGAACTTAAGGTAATGGTTTGAATGCAGTAGTGCAGAACTTTTTAGAGCGACAGTCAACAGAGTCCGCATAGCCATGATGATTTCCAACCTTCGATAGAAGATGGAACTTAAAGAAGAAGAAGAAGAATAAACTGTGACACGTGCGTTGCTGTCTTAATAAAAATTTTTTATTCTCTCAAATGAATGTTACAAACACGATTACAAACATTTTTGAACTTGTAACAATTTTATTAATTACTAATTCGTACTTGACATACATTTCTACTACAAATCTGGTAGTGGTATATCGATCAAATTTCTAAAAATTAATTCCCAAATTCTTGTAGCATAGACGGAAATAACGAAACGCTTCATTTAATATACGCGTAAACCCTCCTAAGAAGTAAAATATGATGGATGGATGTCTGCCAGCGTGACGCCACAAAAACACGTTTTCGTCTCTTTACCGTCGTAATTATTCATTGTAATTTGTCACCGGCACACTTCCAGTTCAATAAGACGGTATTGTTTTTGATAATAATTTTCCTTGCTGGAGAATAATACGCCGCCATTTGCAAGATGGATTTAAATAACAATGTATTAAATCAGTGATTCTTGTTGTTATTTACAGAGGAGGTAGCGCTGCATATACTTAACGTAATATTAAGTTCCCTTGTGCAGAGGCTATAATCAGATATGCAAGCAATTTGATTGAACCCAGCCTATGAGACATGTTCATCCAGGTAGTACGATCGGGTGTAACAATTCATTGGAGCAAGGTGTTTTAATTCGTGTTTAAAAACAGGAATCACCCCACCGTGCTCCAATGCTCTAGACCATCCCTTTCCCCCTATAGCAATCTGATTCGCTATAGAGGCACAACAATCAGCCAAGTGCTCTTCATGTGGAGGTCCTGGGTAATTGAACCCCAACATGGTTTCCTAACCGTATGTGAAAACTCAGGACAGCGCATCTCCGCTTTATTCCTGTTTATCTTAATGTAGCTTATCCGCGAACTAAAATTGCTTACTTGGGCCTCAAGTCTCCGCTCTGAGTCCCGGCTCAGCTCGGCGACTTGGTGCTCAAGGGGTTGGGCCCTACGTGCCCGGGTTTTGGGGTTTTTGTTAGTTTTTTTGGTGGCCGAAGCCGGTTTTTGTTAGTGTTTTTTAATTTTTTTGGTGGCCGAGGCCGTTTTTTGTGTTTTTTGTGATTTTTTTTGTAGGTTGCCTGTGAAAAGAAAAGTCATAATTAGTACATAGTCTACACTATAATAAAGAAAATATTTAAATATTATACATTACCACAATGTAGACTGCATCCTAGTGTGAGCAACAGGGCCCACTGTGAATGAGGCGATTTGCGATATTCTGGGTGATTTGAGCTACGAACTGTCTTCCTTATGTGTGTGTGTTTTGATTAGATTTTCTTCTCACTCTGGGCTTTTTGTAATATTTTGTCCCTATTGGGGGTTTTTTTTTTTTTTATTTTTCCCTCTGGTTTTGCGTTTAATATTTGTTGTTTTGGTCTTTTGTGCTTCCATCTGTGGAAAGCGTCATACCTCATTATCTCTCGTAGGATGTGACTAGGGTGGTTCTCTAGTTCTGCGAATTTTATCCTAGCTTTTTCTTTCATTGTATCAGTCACTCTGATTTGCTGTAACTCTCTGAACAGGAATCTTTCAGCTACGTATCTTGGTACGTTTACCGCTTCTCTTAGGCTTTTGTTGTGTTGTGCCTGTATTTTCTTTTTCGTTGTGTTGCATATATATCCCCATGCAAGTGATGCGTATGTCAGTATAGGAAGGACTATACTGTTTATTAGTCTTATTTTGGTTTTTATGCGTAATTTGCTTTTCCTTCCCGCTAGGCCTCTTATTGCGGCCCTTGCCATGTTGGCTTTTTGTACTGTGGCTTCTACGTGTTTATTGAAGGTTAGTCCTTTGTCCATTATTACTCCGAGGTATTTCGCTTCGCTTTTCCACTCAATGGGATTTTCTTGCACTGTGACCTGTTCTTCTGGTTGTTCTCGCCTCTTTTGGAAGAGTACAGCTTGTGTCTTGTCTGAATTTATTTTAATTTTCCACTTTAGACTCCATTCTTCAATGTCGTCTAACGCTGTCTGTAGATTGGTGACTGCTATGTCTACATTTCGGTGTTTGGCCGCTATCGCTGTGTCGTCAGCATAGAGACTTAATAATGTACCTGGTGTTCTAGGTATATCTGCTGTGTATATCGTGTACAGCAGAGGTGACAGTACCGCTCCCTGTGGTACTCCAGCTTCCGGGTTCCCGAGTTCGGATAGGACTTGTCCTATCCATACTCTGAAACTGCGGTTGCTCAAGTAAGAAGAGATCAGCCTTGTCATTGCTCCGCTGTACCCGTAGTCTCTCATTTTGTATAGTAGTCCCTTATGCCAGACTCTGTCGAAAGCTTTACTTACGTCCAGGAATGCAGCTCCTGTATATTGTCTGTCGTTAAATCCTGCTGCTATGTACTCTGTTAGTCTGAGTACTTGTAGCTCGCTAGAGTGTTCTGATCTGAAGCCAAATTGGGCTTCTGGTATGATGTTTAGTCTGTCTGTTTCAGCTTGGAGTCTGCTGAGTATCACTCTTTCTACTATTTTGCTGATTGCTGGTAGTAAGCTTATCGGCCTGTAGTTTTGTGGGAATGTGCTGTCTTTTCCGGGCTTCGGTAACATTATGACATGGGCCTCTTTCCATCTATTTGGGAATTTTTTGAACCTTAGCATTGCGTTAATGATGTTTGTTAGATAAACAATGGCTTTTGCTGGTAGATATTTTAGAGCTCTGTTCGTAATTTGGTCTGGACCGGGAGCCTTTTTTGGTGAGCTGTTCTTGATTAGCTCATTTATCTCCTCCGGTGTTGTTGGAGGGATAATTTCGTTTGGGTTTTCCGGTCTTTCTCTTTGTCTTTCGACTTCTTCTATGAAGTCGATGTCTTCGTCTGGGTGGTAATTTAATGTACACTCTCTCGAGAGTACTCCTCATTACCTCTGCTTTTTCCTCTGTGCTATATACTATACCATTTTCTCCGTGTAGTGGGGGAATTGGTTTTCTGTCACTTCGTAGGATTTTTTGCAGTTTCCAAATATTTTGCATATTTGGACTTTGTTCTTCCATGTCCCTTATGTGGTTTTCCCAGCTTTCACTACGGTGTTGTTGTAGTGCTGTTTTGACCTCTCTGTTTAATCGATTTGCTCTGTTTTTGTCTGCTTGGTTTCTTGTTCTTCTTGCTGTCTGTTTAGCTCTGTTTTTTTTCCCTTATCAAGTCTTTTATTACTTGAGGTATATCCTTGAATCTTCCCGTTTGCATTACTACTTCCTGTTCAGTAGTGCTATTCCTGATTGCTTGTTGGATGATGTTTTCCAACTCTAGGACCTTATCTTCTATTTCTCGTGGATTGTTTATCACTGGGACAATGTTTATTCCGGTGCTCACGAGTCTCTTGAAGTTTGTCCACTTTGTTTTCTTTTTGATCTTTTTGGTTGTACTTTCTTCCTCCCACGTTCCTAGTTCTAATAGGATGGGGTTGTGGTCAGTTGTACCTTCATTTAGTGTTTGTAGTTCTGTTTGTAGTCCTAGGTTTTTTTGCAACTACTATGTCTATATGCGTTGGAAGTGCGTTACCTGGGTAATGCGTTGGGTCTGTGGGGCCCATTGCCATGACTTCTTCGATATTTTCTATGTACGCGTTTAGTAGTCTTCCATTTCTGTTCGTAGCTCTATCATTCCAGTTAGGGGATCTTGCGTTTAGGTCTCCTATGATGATAGAGGGTTCGTCGTTTAGGAACATATTTAGATCGTCGTCGATCAGCGGATCTTGCGGTCTTACGTAGGCGGAGGTAATTCTGACTTCTCCTTGCCTCATTTCTAATCTTATTGTTGTGGCTTGCATAGTTACTAGTTGCGGTGTTAATAATCTAGTGTGTTTTATGCCTTTTTTCACAAGTATTGCTGTGCCACCTGCTCTCGCTGTGTTATCGTTCCTATATACGTCGTATCCTGGGAATTTGATATTAACGTTGTTCGTGAGTTTTGTTTCTTGAATGGCTACGACGTCCATTTCGTATCTATTGACCAGTTCGTCCAGAATATTCTGGTTGGTCCTTATACCCCCTGGATTCCAGGAGCCTATCCTCAAGTATCCCCTATTAGTTTGCACTAGTTCAGTGCTAACTTGAAGTCTTTTATCGCTTCATTCACTACCCTAGTGAGTAGTTCCTTTACGGAGTTCACTAGGCCGTCTTGATGTTGTTTCGAGATGAGGATGGTTTTCTCATTCTCCTGGGGTTTTGCTGCCTGGGCGTAGGATAGCCCAGTGGGAGCTGTTTGTGGCCTGCTTTGCGTTACTGGCCTTTGTCTCTGTTGTTGTTGTTGTCTGCCCCAGGTTGGACATCTGGGACAGCCTCTGAAGTTGGCTAGGTGTTGACCTTTGCAGTTGGCACATTTTGCCTTCTGCTCTTTTGGCATCGTGCAGCTCCTCGTTTCATGCTCCTCGCCGCACTTTACACATCGAGGTGCTTTGAAGCACGCCGTTTGTGCGTGGTGGTAGCCCTGGCAGTTGAAGCATTGTGTGGGCCCTGTTGCTTTTCTCAGCTCCTCTATTCGGACTTTCATGTGCATCAGGTTAGTGATGCGCTTTAGTTTTTCCACGTCCTCTCGTTCCACCGTCATGACGAACATTGGCAGGTTCCTTTTGTCGGGTTTCCTCGAAATCATATTCTTGACCGACAATACTCCAATATTGTGGTCTTCCAATATTTCATCGTGAATACCCTTTGGGTCTGTTGAAGATGGTAGCCCTCTTAAAACCATTCTTGGTTTTATGTCCTCTTCCAGTGGAAATGCTATCCACTGGATTTTCGTCTCCTCATTGAATTTTTCAATGATTTTAACCATCTTCCTGTAATCTTCAGGGCTTTTTGCTTGGATAAGCGTTTCTCGGCCGCTTCTGGACAGTTTGTTGTTCGTTATGACCTGCTCTTTTTGGGCGATGTTTAGTATGGCCCGTGTGTAGTTCACACTCTGTAATTTAATTACAGGTGGCTTTGGTACCCAAGTTTTCTTGGTACTTCTTCTATGTCCATCTGTGTCGGTGTTGGAGAGTGTCGATCAACTTGCGCATCACTATCCTGTGCACCTCTTTGGGGTTTGTTGGAGGGGAGTGCAGGGAAATCTTCTCTCTTCTTCGGTGCCTCTTTGGGCTTTTCCTCATTTGGTTTTTTGTTTTTTGCTACCTGGGTTTTTGGAATTGCACCCGTAGCTTTCCTCTTGGTTGTGGCCTGGTTTTCCAGGGTTTCCTCTTTTTTCTTCTGCTCCTGTTTTTCCAGGGTTGCCTCTTTTGTTTTGTTTGTTTCGAGACTTTCGAACTTCTTATCCATGTGGTCCATGATTGTTTTTTGAGAGTTCAAGATGTGTTCTTGTAACTCATCAATTTTCTTCTTGAGAGTCTCTATCTCTTTGTCCTTCTCTTGGAGAAGTTTCCTCATTGATTGCAACTCGGACTTTTCGTCCTCGCTGCTTTTCTTTCTGGACCTCTTGATAGCTGCTTTCGGGGCGTCGTCGTCGGTGGTTTCTTCTATGCGGCTTCCCTCCGCATGGACTTTTGTCCTCTTCTTCTTGTTCTTGGGGCGTTTGAATTCCCCTGTTGCGTGGTCTTCCCAGTCATCTACTGGGAGCTCCTTGAAGATCTCGTAGTTTGTCGTCTCTCCGTCGGTGGCATCTAGGGATAACGCGGTGTAGATGTTACCGTGGAGTTTCCTCTCACGGCAACCATCGGAGTAGAGGGGTTTGCCTTACGGGTCGGCGGAGACCGTGAACGGTCCATTTCGGGGCGGGGCCTAATTGAAAAATTTGAACGAAGGCTTTTTTGTCGTCCGTCTGGCCCGTTGCCAGCACGGATTCTGGGTGCCACCCAGTGACCTAACGCGGTTGTTCACGCTCTAGGCAGAACTAGAGCGGGGATCCTCTTGCGTTTCTCAACTCTCTGGCCCTGGGGCCGTGTCTGCCAGATATAGAATTCTAAAAAACTATATCCCACAGTGTCATCCCAACGGAGGCACAGAGAGTATCCCGACGGCAAAGCCCGTATGCTTTTTCGCTTCCCTACGCCGCAATTTTGGCCTCCGCGAAGATCTGATTTAAAAAACAAATCTCCCCGGCTAACCTAGTTGCGACGTAAGGTTTTGCCTCTGTTTTTCAGGCCTAGGCGCTGTTAACGCCAAGTCACCGCTGCCGTGCTTACATTCACGGCTTGAACTAACAAGTTCAGCTCGGACTTGGTCGTTGCAGCTCCTCGGCGGTGTCGCTCTTCTCGCTGTGGCACGTCTGCACTGTTCGACTGCTGGAGTCGAACTGGCTATAATCAGATATTTCACAATGTTAAAGTTTATATACTTTTTTGGTATGTACCGGGTGGTCCAATAAGCCGATCTCTCGGCTATATATCAGAAACTATTCATGTTATAAGTTTAGGAAAAAAATTCCTTCGTAAAAGTGGCCAAGAGAAATCGCTGGAAATAACTTTCAAGATTCTGGATTAACCGCTAGGGGCGTAACCTGCGAAGAAAATTTTGAAAACCAGTTTTTTGGGAAATATGTCCAATTATACCAAGTGTTAAATAAGTAAACTAGAAAGAGGCATAAATTCTGCACAAAGTTGTTCGAGTACTTTTTTTTTATTTTTTCAAATAAAGGGTGGGGGAGAGTGGGAAAGTATTTGTGGATAAATACCTATAAGTTTGGTTTGGATCAACCGATTTTAACAGAATTAGTGTCATTAGAAAGAGTATGGATAATTTAATTTAAATCTACTATAAAATAATTGCATTTAGTTTTAATTGTGGTAGGTAGAGGGTACTTTCGAATAGAAAAAATTAAAATTTGTTTTTCTTCAAAATTTTTTATGGAAATACCTATTTATTGTAAATTATAATAGAACTAGAATAAATTGTTAACAAAACGGCGCAAACCGCATGTTAATATCTTTTATCGAACTCGAGATATGAATAAAAATGCATAAACATAAGTAAGTATAGTATTGACACACCCTGTATTATAAAATAAATTAAAAAATAAGTCAGTAGGTACTTTCATAATTTTTTATAGCAGAAAGCTCTTAATGTTGATATCTATTTTGACCATTGTTATTTCATATGATTAAAAATTGTTTTTTCGAAACTAAGTAGGCTACGACAATGAATTTATTGACAGCAGTCAAAATATTGTTAAGAAGTCTTATATGTAGTATAATTCGAATTGAAAATTGCATTTTTTCAATAGATATTAATATTGGTAATATTAGTAATTAATTATCAGTACTAATAATTCGTGATGAGTATATCAAATTGTATGATATAATTGGAGTTTATTTCGAATATCACCAAAATGGCGCTATTGCCTCACGTATATATTCTGTAAGATATCCTGGCAGGAGATATTGTGGCAAAGAAGTAGAGATTTCGGACTACTTATATGTGGATTCTGTTGAATTAAAGCAAGAACATTGATTGAATTATCTTCGGCCATAACTCTACTACGTCGTTTAAAACAAGGACGAGAAAAACTACCAGTTTCTCTTAATCATTCTGCCTTTTTTTCAAATACTTCTTTGCCATAATGTCTCCTGTCACGATATCTTACAAAATGTATACGTGAGGCAATAGCGGCATTTTGGTGACATTCGAAATAAACTCCAATCATATCATACAATTTGATATACTCATCACGAATTATTTGTACTGATAATTAATTACTAATATTACCAATATTATTATCTATTGGAAAAAGTGCAATTTTTAATTCGAATTATAATATAGCACTTCTTAACAATGTTTTAGACTGCTGTCAATAAATAAACAATATGAACTCCCCGTCAAATTCATTGTCGTAGCCTACTTAGTTTTGAAAAAACTATTTTTTACAAAATAGGTATCAACATTAAGATTCTACTGCTATAAAAAAATTTGAAAATACCTACTGACTTATTTTTTAATGTAATTTATAATACAGGGTGAGTCAATACTATACTTACTTATGTTTATGAGTTTTTATTCATATCTCGAGTTCAACAAAAGCTATTAACATGCGGTTTGCTCCATTTTGTTACGAATTTATTCCAGTTCCATTATGATTTATAATAAATAGGTGTTTCCATTAAAAATTTTGAAGAAAAACAAATTTTAATTTTTTTTATTTGAAAGTCCCCTCTACCTACGACTATGAAAACTAAATGCAAGTATTTTATAGTAAATGTGACTTAATTCATCCACACTCTTTCTAACGACACTAATTTCATTAAAATCGGTTGGACCAAATCAAAGGTATAGGTATTTATCCACAAATATTTTCCCACTCTCCCCCACCCTTTATTTGAAAAAATAAAAAAAAAGTACTCGAACAACTTTGTGCAGAATTTATGCCTCTTTCTAGTTTACTTATTTAACACTTGGTATAATTGGACATATTTCTCAAAAAACTGATTTTCAAAATTTTCTTTGCAGGTTACGCCCCCTAGCGGTTAATCCAGAATCTTAAAAATTATTTCCAGCGATTTTTCTTGGCCACTTTTACTAAGGAATTTTTTTCCTAAAGTTATAACATGAATAGTTTCTGATATATAGCCGAGAGATCGGCTTATTGGACCATCCGGTACATACCAAAAAAGTATATAAACTTTAACATTGTGACATACCACCTTAAATATTATTGTGGCAGAGACTAACCACTGAAGAAATAACAAATTTTTAAAAAAATATAAAATATTAAACACCTTTACATTCCTAAATATTATTTTATAACTTAACAAAGTATCTAGCAGGGAGCTGACTGACTTTTAAGGAGAATCGGAAACTCTCTACCACAACGAACTAATATCATCAAATTTTCTTGACATTTCTGTGAACGTATTTGTATGCTTCGTAAAACTCGAACAATTTATTTAATCTCTACCTGTTATTCCATGTAAATAAAACCACTCTAACTGCACTCTTGCATGGTCGTACACTTATGGATAATCGGCGATATACCAGAATGCTGTGCAGATATAAACTTTGAAGCAATTCAGTGCCAACATCCGAAACGTATTTTCTGAGTTAAATTGCCATCGAGTTCCTGAGAATAATCCCAGTTATACGTTACACTCATGTGGAATTGCTCTAAACACTATTAAAGTTTGTTTCAAAACAGTAGGTATCAGGCGCATCTTTTCAACTCATTTCATTGCGATGAACAACTAGAATGACTTATACTTAAAAGTCTCTAGTGTTGCGAACAATTAAATTGTTCTAGACTAAACGAAACTTATTGTGGCTAGTAAACCCAATTAAACAATAAAGTAATACTTTGTTCTTTAATAAGGCAAGCACGAGTGTACTAGGTATGTAAAAACATTTCCACTCGGACGGAAATATGTTTTTGTTTTCAAAGCGAAGCATTGATGCTCTGGCATTGTAGTGATTTTTTGCTATGGTCAAATGCAGATCGTCACGACACGAAAAGATGGAAGTGCTAATATACTCGACAAGAAGAGTCTGGTATACAAACATGTAAATATTTCATTTAATTATAAAACAAAGCTATATATTTTATTTAAATCATACTATTGCAGAATATTGGAAGAACTTAAGGCATTAAAAAAGGAAAATCAAAATTCTATAAAAATCTGAATAATGCAAAAAAAGAATTAAACCAAGAATCGGATTATGGAAGGATAAGGAGGGGCATATACTCAATACAAAAAAAAAGTATTGAAAAGGTGTAGCGTTTTTATTTAAAGTGTATAGAAAAGATTTCTGTGTTACGCTCCTGTTGTTTTTACCAAAGAAAACAATCGAAATAATATTTCAAGTTTTTTGTGACGAGATTTTTAAATGCGTATTAATGCTGGAAATATGTTTTTATCTCTGTGTTGCAATGTTAGGTGAAACAACAAGTTTTTTGTCGCCAAAGAGGTATTATGTTACATGAAGTCCCCCTAATATTCCGGTTAGAATAATCAATATTGCGTATATTTCTACCGATTCAAAAGTAAATATAGATGTTTTTTGTCTGTGTTTAGATTCAAATATCGAACCTTTTGTTACAGTCAGGTAGAACTCCGGTTTAAAATACGTGCTATTTTGTTAATTTGTTTTATGTATATCTAGGGATTATAATTTACGATGCCTCCTGATAAAAAAAGGTTTTTTTTGTCGTTCATCGTTAGGAATGAATAACAAGGGAAAGATTGTTTGTTTTAAGTTTGTGGACAACAGGCAAGCTGTAAGACGGAAGGGAAATTTTTTGGCTTTGAATTTGTAAAATGTAACGCGGAATAAGAGTCGACTTTTAAGTTCCAAGCAGGGCAGACGTGCTACCATGTAAAGCCCAAGATTTGATTAGAAACGGGACAGACATGTGAGAATTGAGTCAAAGTTTTGAAAGAAAGTGATGAATATTTGCTCGAAGGGAAAGGTCGTTTTAATTGTGATGTTGTAAGCCGGATTCATTCGCCAAAAATGGTGGAATTTTCACTCTATGTAATATGTCGTTTCTGAAAGAGTGACCACTAACCACTGTTTTTGATTTGGCTGAAGATTTATGATGTTTGAGCAGTGAACAAGTTTAGCTCCTGCTTCCTTTTCGTTTTCTGAGAAATCCAGTTCCTTTCCAAGATGCCTTTTTACCCCACATAGAATGATATTGAAGCTGTTTTGATTTGGATGTGCCAGTTTCAGCTCCCAATAAAGCTTTCCGTTGATGTGCAGTTAGATACCCCACAGAAATTAGCCAGTTGTTCAAAAGTTTAAGTTAACATGTGTGAACTGAGGTAACATTTACGTTATTAATTTTTTGAGTAAAAATAGACAATTTGTTTTTAAAACACAAAATTTGCTTTCTTTTATAAATTATTTTTTTAATTATTTACTAGGAACCGTTTCGAAGAGTTTTGTAACCTTTTGTAAACAGGTATGTAAGTTTTTTCATTTGTATTTGACAGCTAATTTTATTTAATATGCCTTTGTATAAGCTGTATTTTTGAAAACTGTTTGGTGAGACAAAAATAAATGTTTAATTTGTTTCTCTGATCTATTTTGAGTTTTATTTGAAAAAGATATTTTTTTCTATATTTTTGATGTTCTATAATTATTTCCCTAGTTACAACTAGTGGTTGTAATAGGTATAATTAGGCACCTCAAGTGGCGCCCTATATTAAATTTCTTGAGGTGTTTCCGTTTATTTTCATTCTGTTTGTCCCAAGAGATTTGTATAAGTACCCCTTTATTTCTTTTTTTTGTAGTTGCCCCAATCTAACCCCCATATCTTCAACTTATCCACGACCCAGCTCTCCAACAACCAACTGAGTGTCGTACGCACTTGTTTCGATTATTTTGTTTGCCCAATCTTGTCCCCCATATTCTTACCCTGTGGTAAGCAAAATTGTAACGAGTATTTTGCTTACAACATCACAATTAAACGACTTTTACCTTCGAGCTGTTCTTCATCACTTCCTCTTAAATCTTTTACTCCATTCTCACATGTCTGCCCCGCTTGGAACTTAAATGTCGACTCCCTTGCTTCGTTACATTTTACAAGAATCCAGCCAAAAATTTCCCGTCCGTCTTGCAGCCTGTCGCCGACCCAATTAAAACCAAAACAAATATTCCCTCCTCTTAAAGACAAATAAAACCTTTTTTTATCAGGAGGCATCGTAAATTATAATCCCTAGATATACATAATACAAATTAACAAAATAGCACGTATTTTAAACCGGAGTTCTACCTGACTGTAACAAAAGGTTCGATATTTGAATCTAAACACAGACAAAAAACATCTATATTTACTTTTGAATCGGTAGAAATATCCGCATTATTGATTATTCTAACCGGAATATTAGGGGGACTTCATGTAACATAATACCTCTTTGGCGACAAAAAACTTGTTGTTTCACCTAACATTGCAACACAGAGATAAAAACATATTTCCAGCACTAATACGCATTTAAAAATCTCGTCAAAAAAAACTTGAAATATTATTTCGATTGTTTTCTTTGGTAAAACAATAGGAGCGTAACACAGAAATCTTTTCTATACACTTTAAATAAAAAACGCTACAATGCCCCTTCTTAAAAGAAAAAACTCGGATAATTCTTATCCAGTTTTTGATAAAGGCAAAAAAAAGAATATTTTTTTGTTTAGGCAATAAAGGAACATTTAAAAGTGGTTTTTTTGTCGATAAGAGGAGGGAATATTTGTTTTGGTTTTAAGTGGGTCGGCGACAGGCTGCAAGACGGAAGGGAAATTTTTGGCTGGATTCTTGTAAAATGTAACGAAGCGAGGGAGTCGACATTTAAGTTCCAAGCGGGGCAGACATGTGAGAATGGAGTAAAAGATTTGAGAGGAAGTGATGAAAAACAGCTCGAAGGGAAAAGTCGTTTAATTGTGATGTGGTAAGCAAAATAGTCGTTACAAAGGTGGGCGCAACAGTATAAAGAACCAAGGACAAGCAACCATGCACCATTGGAGCCTCCATCAATTCAAGAAGTGCGGGATGCAATAAAAAACCTAAAAAATAATAAATCTCCAGGAAGTGATGGTATAGCCGCTTAACTTATTAAATGTGGAGGTGCTACTTTGACTAACCATACATACAAAATCTGGAATGAGGAACAAATTCCGGAAGAGTGATGTATTGGGATCATCTCTAATACAAATTTAAAAAGTAGTGGAGATAACGCATCACCCTGTTTAAGTTCACTCTTGATTTCAAAGCTACCAGACAGTTTGTTATTTACACGTACTTTAGATATCCCACCCTCCATACAGACTTTGATCATCCGAATGAGTTTCTTTGGTATTGAGAACTCCGCCATAGCATTCCATACTTGGCTTCTTTCTATGCTATCATATGCCTGTCGAAAGTCTATGAAAATATTGTGTATGGGTCTGTTATACTCCCATCCCTTTTCTAGAAGTTGTCTCAGCGTGAATAGTTGATCTATTGTTGATCTGTTTGCCCTAAACCCGGCTTGATATTCGCCTATTAGATTTTGAGCATAAGGGATTATATGCCGTGTTTAGAAGTGAGATTCCTCTATAATTCGCGCATTTTGTTTTGTCCCATTTTTTGTGGATGGGCACTATTATGTTTTCCTTTCATCGTGCTGGTATTCTGTCTTCTAACAATATGTGCGATATTAGCTGCTGGATTTGACGATGTAGTGCGTCTCCCCCATATTTCAGAAGTTCTGCTGGTATCTCGTCCGAACTCGAAGCTTTGTGATTTTTCAGCTTATTTAAGGCCTTTTGGGTTTCTTCAAAGGAGGGATTTTTGACGGGCATGTCCGCTGTGATATAGATCTCTTCTTCATGCTGTTCTTAACAATAAAACGTAACTTATTATTGAAAGCAGAATTCGAGGCAAGAGAAATGTGGGAAGTTGATGAATATCTTGGCTTAATAACTTGGAGAATGGTTTGAATGCGATAGTGCAGAACTATTTAGAGTAGCGCTCAACAGGATCCTCATAGCCAAGATGATTTTTAGCCTTCGATACAAGATGAAACTTGATGAAAAATAATTTATTTTTATAAATTTACTGATAGTTTTTGTTAATAGACAGTTTATATCACATCTTGTAACTTTTTGTGAAATTTGTTTTTATTTCATTTTTTTTTATAAAACACCAAACACAATAATAATATCTTCAACGTAAAAGTTTAAAATATAATAGTATTTTAATGATTTACAACAATTTTTGGCCAAAATATACACAGGATTATATTTTACTATATAAAAACAGGAAATGAAATATCTCTACTAAATAAATATGTGATAAATAAAATATCCAGTGTATAGGTTCGATTTATTATAATCCCCGTGGTGCCTGGTAAAATCACGTTCTAGCCGATATCATTAATTCCCAGTATGCGACTGATACTATCCCTCAGATATATTTACTTGGCGGAAAAATAATTGCCACAGGCGCTTAAAACCAGCAACAATGTAACGAAGTTTTACTTAAATCATATTTTTCGACGTACCAATTAGTGAATACGGCAATTTTAAAAATAGGCTAAGATAAAAATCGATTTAAAACCCTAGACCAACTGTAATATTTAATCAGATTTTAAAAAAATACTGCCTTAATAAATATAGACTAGAAACAAAGAAATACAGTGTGTTTATGTAGCGTCGGTATGAAAAAGCTGAAAATATTAACAATAAAAAATATCTCTTTATATTTCAACAAACAAAACCGGCGCCGGCGTTACTGTAGAAGAAAAACAGAAGATATAATACAACTTAAAAATAATTGCCTGAAATATAATTGCCTGATACGGGATTTATATCGTAATATTATTAATGTAAAGTTTGTTTAACTATTTATATTTAAACCCCCTCTGTGGCTCAGTGGTAAGAGCGCCTACCTTTAAACCTAAAGGTCGTGATGAAGGTAATTCGAAAAGTGCATTAGTATTAGTTGAAAGAATAAGTTCTGTAGACGAAAAAGACAAAAGACAGTTACAAAGCGTCAACTTCTTAAGGAAAAGAGATACGCTGCTCATGCTGGTGGTTGTGTGTTTATAGGTTGCTTTCATAAAGGTAAAGCTTTTAAATGTTGTGAAGTTTGGCCTAGTGATGCCGATGCATTTCGGAAGACACTTTATTCGAAACCCGAAAAACTTTTTCAGGACCAATTAGTGGGGAGGTTCATAATAACAAACAAAACTTTCAATGTCGGAGGTCCCGACAATCTTGCTTAGGCCTAGGTTTACAACAAGCATAATCCAAATCAAAATCGATTTCCGTTACCTACCGATTTCCTCTTATTTCTGAGGGTAGCTTAACTGTGTGTAAATCTTTCTTTTGCACCTTGATCAGTTTACATAAGAAAGAGTTCGACGACTTAAACTAAAAACTAACCAGACAACAGGACTAGAAGACAACAGAGCAGGTGATAGAATAAGCCAATGATCACTGGTTAAGAAGGAGGCGGTTCGCCAGTTTATTGGAAATTTCAAAGGTACTGAAAGTCACTACAACCCGAGATGGACTTTAAAATTAAAAATGCTACAGTAACTCAAAAGCAGATACTTTAGACTGAGAAAAGAATACACAAAAAACGGTCAAAGTGTTTCTCTGTAACCTAATGAGAGAAACCAAAGGAAAAGAGAATACTTTATGCTTTGACATGCAGCAGGTAAAACCACTTTCTCGAACGCCTATACAACAGGCTTTTTATGCCAGACAATTAAGTCTTTACAATGTTTGTGTAACAGATATTAAAAATGATGACATGCCATACTTTTATATCTGGACGATAATATCTTCAATCAGATGACCTTACTGATGTGACCCACCTAAGATTGTTTTGTGACGGATGTACAGGTCAGAAAAAAAATCATGTGCTTCATAATTTAATGTACTTTTTAGCAGCCCACGAAGACAGTTGACACATATTACTAATAATTTCCCTGTCAAGGGCCATTCTTTTTTACCAGCCGATAGGGTTTTTGGAAGAGCCGAGAAATTGGTGCGGAAGAAACCTACTCTTATTGATAAAGAAGAGTACCTTGAAGAATATAAAAAATTTGGAACTGTGAAGGTACTTGGAACAGATTGGTCTCTGAAGGATGTAAAGTCACTTGCTAATAATTTATTTAAAACACTTGCCTAAAATCAGTGACACAAAAATAATTTTTATTGAGAAAATTGTGACAAAAAAAATTACAGGTATGGGTTAAAGGCAATGAATTCTATTGGTTTAAACCAGAGCTACACAAATACAGCCTTCTAAAACAATAAACGACTTAAAAAAAATACTGGAAAATCCTCTTAAAGAAATTCATTTAGTTTCATCCCGTAAGCGCAGAAAAATAGAAGGATGTGAACGAACTGTTAACTATTCTTTTTGATGTAAACTGGCAAGACATTGAAAGCCTTTTTTGGTACAAAACATTATTGTTGCTCCAAATGTATATGGACCTGAAAAGAAGAGGAAGTTGTTTGTGATGGTTTAGATAAAGACCTGTGCCCATCACTTGTAATACCTAGACTATTATCTAAAGTAACAATAAAACACTGAAAACTTTGTTTTCAAACTTCCACAAAATTTATTCTAACTATTATCACTACAGCTGTTTCGGCTGATTGCCTTTCTCAAATGATCTATTTTTGGCATGCGTTTACAATTTATAGTCTCTAATGAAATAGGTTGAGGAGGGGAGAACTGTTTGTCTCAAGTTGGTCATTCAGAATTATATCTGTGTTTTTTAATTTGATGATTTCCATAGATTCTCCCTTAGAATTTGAAATTTGATAAATATGTCTAGCATCATTAATAGAACAAGTTCAATAAATATAAGGCCTCAGGGATATAGTTATTTATTGTACAAGACGATAAAATTGTACTTTATCTTCGAGAGCGTTTTTTTAGCGTCGAGACGTCAGTCGAGACGCTAATTATGCTCGAGAAGATAATGCGATTTTATCGTCGTGTACAATACAACATTTTTTTCTATAGCAAGACTTCATGTTCAGGTGAAAAATATAATTTCAAAGAAAATTGTAATTTTTAGCACAAAAATCGCAATTGTCTTGCTCCGTTGCTAGGGATATGAAATACTTTGTCAACAAATGTCAAACAAATGTTACAGAAAATCAATCCAGTACCCCGAATTAAGTGTTTAAGCAAACGAGTACAAGTTGTGATGCTCCAATAATAGATATTTCTAATAATGTTAATTGAAAAATTTTAGTGTTAATAACTATAAATACTTAGGAACATGGATAACATCAGATGTAGACCAAATCAAAGAAATTAGCATTATATTGAAATAGCACGTGCATCATTCAATAAACTTATAAAGTTTTTTTGTTGTCAGAATATAAGGTTAATGTTAATAAGGTTCAATGTTACGTGTTCTCTACTCTTCCTTATGGCTTGAAAGCGTGGACACTAAAACAAGTCCATCTGAATAAGTTTGCCGCCTTTGAATTTTGGTGTTACAGAAAAATCCTACGAATATCATGGATTCAAAGAATCTATAGTTAAATTCATTAAGCGATGCAGGGAGATGTAAACATTAAATCGTGTCCGAACCTGTATGAGCTGCCGACTACGTCGGCAGACGAAATAAAGATGAACATTTTGGTTAGTTTTTAAATATTTTTGAAGAACTGTTACTTGCATTTATGCATAAAATATTCATTAATTTTATAAATCGGATTATTTTTTTCACTTACAATGTATTCAATAATTTGTTTACTATGCAATAAACACTAATATTTGAGATAAGAAAAAAAATAATAAAGTGTCATAATTATATTGTTACTTATCGGAACGAGTAGCCTCATTTGGAACATCTTTAACAATTATCTGTTAAATTTATCGTTGTTTATATATGCCCTGCATCGCTTAATGAAATAAGGTATAGAAGGAAATGAGGCGGAAATAATATTAACTATTAAAAGACGAAAACTTTAGTACTTTTTTTTCAAGGCAAAATCCGAGGAAAGTGAAATGCGGGAAGACGAAGAATATCCCGGCTTAAGAACTTAAGGGAATAGAATATAATAGGGAACTTAGAGCGGCAGTCAACAGAGTCCGCATAGCCATGATGATTTCCATCCTTCGATAGAAGATGGAACTTAGAGAAGTAGAAGAACCCCCACCTATGTCTTAAAAGCTTCAGATATTTGCGAAAAATTTTGCTGTGAAAGAAAAAACCAGACTGGGGTATCTGTAAGCTTTTTTAAACTACGGTATACAGCCAACCATTGGGATTTTTCCCTTTTACTTATAGTTTCTACAATATTTAAATGTTAAGAATTTACAGGCACACTACACTTATATAACAGATACTATTTATTTGTTGTGTTAATACTTTTTTATTACACAAATAGAATTAATTTCATAGCAATTTAAACAATGATTAAAATTGTGTAAATAAATAAAATTTTAAATACTGGCTGCAGTATTGTAAGAACAAAGTAAGCACTTTTAATCTACAGTAGTAACTTTTTCCAAATGGACCGTGATATGTAAACAAGGAAGAGCTGTTGTAAGCTTTCTTATCTAATTTAAATGAAATAGCATTTCGCCGCAATTAAGCTATATTTTGATAGCAGCACGACTTAATCTGGTTAACTCTTCTCGAAGAGACTTCCCGCAAGTTGCGCTCTAATGTGATACCGTCGCCTTCCCCATAATAGTATGTAAATAACGGATTTTATGGGTTTAAATTTATCGTCGGTTATCTCACAAAAGGCACTGCACCGAACGTTGCCAGACTTTGGATATATTTCCTTTAAGTTTGTCTTGCGAATTGAGTTTAAAAGTGCTATTATTGTTTATGATGATTAACAAAAAGATAAACTTTATACTATTAAAGAATAAAACATGGTTTTATGTTTCGTCTGACTTGTAATTTCTTGTTTTTTCCATAAAAGAAAATTGTTGTATTTAATTTTATCTTTCATACAAATCTTAATGAATCAAGTTGTTTTTTATGGTTGAACACTGTAAACGTATTTTATCAAGAAGCAAGTCATTATCGATTGACCTTTCATATAAATATAATATTACTACTCAAAAAAAATATCAACAGATAGCAGCATACTGGTTACTTCCTTAAAAGAGCCACCAAGGGAATAAAAAATAAAATTATCGATTTAACACATTGAGGCTATGAGAGCAAGAGTAGGCTAACCAACATTTTGTTGATAATTGAGTTATAGATCTCTTTCAACGACCTAAAATTTTAAAGCAAAATCGGAATAACCAACATATTCGTATATTATAATATAAATCTCTCAGTAAGGTTATTTTACTACTACTCCGTGGCGTTACAACTCTTCGTGGGATTTAGCCGACTCAACAACATGCCTCCACTGTTTTCTGTCTTGAGCAATCCCCATCCAATATTCGTTGTCCATAGTGCTTAGATCTCCTGCTACATTATCTCGCCACAGGAGATGAGGGTGTCCGCGTGGTCTCCTTCCAGTTGGGACTTCCTCCCACACCAGTCTTACTGTTCGTTCGTCAGAATGTCTTCTGAGGTGTTCTGCCCATTGGAGTCTTCTGGACTTCATTTATTTTATGATATTGACGTCTGGGTAAAGTTCTTCGAGCTCTTTGTTAGTTCTTATCCTATATTATCCTGATGCTTTATCCAGCACGGGACCAAAGATCTTCCTTAGTATTTTTCTTTCCCAAACACATAGTCTCTCTTCGTTTGCATTTGTTATCATCCACGTTTCGCTTCCATACATTACAGTGGGTCGTATGATTGTTTTATAGACCTGTATATTCGTACGTCGTGCTAGTTGGTTTGATTTTTTAAGTGGTTTATTATTGTTATCTTGTGATCCGTTATTCTCTTCAGTTATTGTTGTTCCAAGATACTTAAATTCTCTAACGCGCTCAAAGTTAAAGTCATCGATGGTGATGTCCTCACCAATTCTGTCTCTGCTTTGGTTATTGCGGCTCATATACATATATTTCGTATTGTTTTCGTTGATTTGGAGCCCCATCTTCTCTGCTTTCTTCTCGAACCTCACGAAACTCCCCTTCATCCTTAATCGTGTGTTTCCTATTAGATCGATATCGTCTGCAAATGCCAGTAGTAAGTTTGGTCCTTCTCGATGAAATACTGTATTAGGTTTTTCGATTCTTGCACTTCTGATTATGTGCTCCAGAGTTGTTGTGAAAGGTTATTTTGCATTATAGAAATAACAATAAATTTAAAACACGAATGGGCTAACAGACGAAATTGTGAAATACATAAATATGTAAAAGAATGCAAGAGTGGGCTAACCATCCTCTTCGTATAATAGACCGGTTTTAACTGATAATCAACGTTACGTACTACAAAATCTAACCTTCGAGTGAATTCGCGAGAAACCGCATAGTGGGCGACGCCTGGTGGTAGATTTCAAAAGCATCCACTTCGGGAGAACCTTGAAATTGTCATTATTTTGTATACATATTAGCGACAGGTTAATATTGTAATTAACAATGACTTTGACTTCAAAAAACTATTGCAATGTTCCTCAATGTTCATCCTATTATAATTCACAAAAAAAATTCATACGTAAGTTTCCGCTGCACGAGAATATGAAAAAAGTTTAGCAATGCATTTTGCGAATTGGCAAACCTATAACTAAGTACATGACTTTGTGCAATTTACATTTTACTGAAAACTATTACTTTCCAAGTGTTGATT
Source organism: Diabrotica balteata (assembly GCA_918026665.1). Classification (NCBI taxonomy): domain Eukaryota; kingdom Metazoa; phylum Arthropoda; class Insecta; order Coleoptera; family Chrysomelidae; genus Diabrotica; species Diabrotica balteata. The sequence continues at coordinate 12,061,658 of OU898283.1, read as the reverse complement.
AAAATATTATTTACATTTTAATACATTTCTACTTGATTTACTTTATAGTAACACCTGAAACTAAATTGAGAAGACTGAAGAAAAATGCTGTTGCATCAGCTAAATTGCCCCAACGGTTTCATGAAGTTATTAGTAGATAACGTAAGGCGTAATTGACAAAATACAACGTAGCCACCTTTAAAAACTGCCTTAACCCCTACCTACTAAAGATCTCTGCCGATCTTGCAACTATATAAATAATTAAGATAATGTAAATTTTACTTCCCGTATTTCAGACATACTGTAGAAAAACAAACATTTAATTTTATTTTTATTCAGATTTGGGAGTCAATTACGTTATGTATAAACTCGAATCACAAACAAATAAACTGAAGAACGTACTCCAACTTTTACACGTGCTGGCAAAGCACACGTGTAAATGATTTATATTAAACGTTTTATAACTTAGAGATCAAATGACAAAATGATTTGTTTTCCGAAGTTATCGTCCATCTTTGACATCTTCAGCGCCACCTGCCGCAATTAACTATCGCGAATAGATGTTTTTTAGAAATTATACTGTGTAGTGCAGTCCCTTTCTTTTTAATCGTATCGTTTCTTTGCGCTCGGAGATGCGCTATGATACACGGTACCTACCTACGGATTCGTGCAAAAAACATGATTTGTATAACAATAAAATAAACTTTTCAACAGCTCAAGCAGAAAAACGTGAATTTGAAGTAACACTAGAGGTTCACCAACGAAAAGCAGACCGTGCTAGACGTGGTATGAAACAAGATGCAGAGTATGCAAAACAAAATCCTGAAGAAATTACAGTGATTGCATTTGACTTTATGCGAACGTTGGTTACACCAGTTATCATTACTGGAATTGATTCCTGTAAACGTCAGTTGTGGACCTACGTCTTAGGAGTCCATAATTTGGCTACTAATAATGCTTATATGTATGTTTGGAACGAGACAGAAACATCACGAGGACCTCAGGAAATAGGATCCTGTTTACTGCATTATTTTTAAAATGTTACAATAAAAAATGTAATACTATATTCCTATCAATGCGCAACTTTAAAATGGCAGTCCTTTGCGATTTTATTGTATCACATCCTGATATTGTGGTGGAAAATATTAATCATTTAACTTATTGTCAATAAGCTTTTAGTCAACGGACATTCTTACCTTGCCTGTGACCAAGATTTCGGAGTTATAAGTAAGCAAAACAATTTTTTAAAGATATCTACGTACCTCACGACTGGATAAAGGTAATAGCACATGCACGAAAGAAAGCACATTTTACGGTAATAAAGATGACAGACAACAATTTTTATTCTACTGTTAGAAAGAAATATAACAAATCGCAAACTTGATATACAAAAATCAAAAGTCCAATGGTTACAGATTTAGTGGTTGCAATACAAGAAAACAAATCCATTTACAATTTACTATAAATACAGCAATAATGCAGATGTTCTCTTTTACTCACTATTTGTCAAAAATAGGTCTGGTCTTCCCTCTCCATTCTTATCTTTGCTGTTACTATTTTTTCTGATATGTATTGACACTCTTTGATGTGATTTTGGTATCTTTGGTTTAGTAAGGCTACTCCTTCTTTGGCCCTGTTTTCTTTTACTATTCCAATGTAGATTAGTATGTATTCACCTAATTTTAATTGTCCTTTTTCTTTTTTTTTCCTGTAGAGCACAAATGTCTATTTCTTTCTCATTCAACACTTGGGTTATTTCTTGGTCCCTTAAGTTGAGCGATATAATATAAGTAGTAATTCTCATCTGGGTTTTGGATGTTTTTCGCTTGTCCTTTTTTCTTGTTGTAGTCGTTTTCATAGCATCAATCCAGTTCGAGGTTTGTACATTGTTTTTTTGAGCAGTATTTGTTTTTACGATTGGGAGGTTTTAACCTTGCCAATTACCCTCCACATTTTATCCGGGCTTGGAACTGGCTCTGGTAACCGCAGAGCTACTTAATCCACCTTGCAATCATCCCAGGCATTGTTATTGGTTCTAGTAATAATAATAATATTTTAAGACATGATTTTTTTTTGTTCATTAACAAAAAGTGTATATTTAACACATTGGCTGCCACAAGAATCACCGGCGATCCTAACTAACAGATTACAATTGTGCCATTAGGATCACCGGTGTTACTTGTGCGTATTTAACTTTCAGAATTATTATAACGGTCGGCACCGTGAGGACGCTCAACTTGTTTTAGTGTGGCACACTAGGAACCCATTGCTAGCTTATGTTATTTTGTTAGGCGCGATAATGTCGTAATAGCTTGTAACGACAGTTGATAATAAGGCGTTGTAGAAACGATTAGTGGCATTCATTATCAAGTTTTTCTACGGAATTAGCAGTTTTTTTGGTGAATTTGAAATTATATGAAGTAAGTATATGTAGTTTATTCATTTTAAAATCTTGTTGCTTGAATATTTGTAAGGTTAAACAAAATATTACAGTATTTATTTTACATAACCTCAAATGTTTTTGCTACATTATATTAATGAAAAATGGTGATAGTAAAGTTACGTTTTTTTAATTGGAATTTTGTCTTTCAGATCATGGATAATTTACCAAGTATAAGTAAAATGCAGCGTCTGCCAAATAAAAATGAAAAGTTGACAGAGGCGAAGTTGCTCAAATTGTTAGAGAAGGATTCTGATGAATGTGTGTTATCCGGTTCAGAGTACAACCCGAGTGACGAAGAAGAATCTGATCTAGAAGATGAATGTAACAGTGATTTAAGCTTATTGGATGAAAATGCACGACAATCGGTAAAATCTAACGACCAGCAAAATAATGACGATGAATGATACGAAGTTGACTGTACTTATTTACGTCTCGATATACAGATTTCTGGTAATGAATTATATGTCTATAATGATAGGTATCCTCAAAATAGAACGGAACTAACTCCTTTTCACGTATACAGGAAACTGATCGATAATGAAATTTTACAACTTATTGTAGAGGAGACTAACAGAAATGCAGCGCAAGTAAAAAATGCACAACGTTATAGCAGATCATCCAGAATTCATGCATGGAAACCTACCAATAAAGAAGAAATTTTAAAATTTTTGGGTTGTGTTATGTATATGGGAGTTGTCAAGATTCCCAAAATTGCTGATTATTGGAGTAAGTCACCATTGTATAATTTTACTTTTATTTCTTCTGTAATGACTAGAAACAGATTTCAGCTTCTTTTGAGATTCTTGCATTTTGCTGATAACACGGCTGCTTTACCAAACGATCTTTGCCATAAAATTAGAAAATTATTTGAAATGACACAATTACGTTTTGCCCAACAATGTAATCCTGGCTCAATACTAGTTGTTGATGAAAGTATGATTCCCTTTCGAGGAAGACTACTTTTCAAACAATATATACCTTCAAAGCGTCACCGCTATGGCTTGAAACTGTTTAAATTATGTAATCCTGCAGGTTATACTCTAAAAATGTTTATGTATACCGGAAAAATGGCTAATAAAGGGCAGGATTTATCGGGAAAAATTGTACTAGATTTAGCAAAAGACTATCTACAAAAAGGAAGAGTTCTAATAATTGATAATTACTATACGTCTGTGCCTTTAGCAAAACAATTATTAGATGCTAATAGTCACTTATTAGGGACACTACGTAAAAATAGAAAATATATTCCAGAAGATATACTTTCCGCAAAATTAAAAAAAAAGGGGAGATAATTGGAAAGGAACATCTTGATGGCATTGTAATAGGCAAATGGCACGATAAACGTGATGTCCTCTTCTTGACGACCAGACATGGAATCGACAAGAAAGAGACAGGTAAACATAAGAAAGATGGTGTAGCCATAATTAAACCTGAAGCAATTATGGACTACAACAAAGGAAAAGATTGTGTTGATGTCTCAGATCAACTCGCCAGCTATTTCTCACCTCTAAGAAAAAGTGTTCGCTGGTACCATAAAGTTTTATTGAATACGGCTGTTATCAATAGTTTGGTAATATATAATTCCTTCATCACACCAAAACAACAAGTTATCTCATTTCGGGAAATGCTAATCCTAAGTTTAGTCAATTACAGTCCGATGCCTGAGCCTATTACTACTGTAAAGCATATGCTTGTTACAGTTGACGCCAAAACTACAAACCTCAAAAGAAACCCAAACTTGTTTCTACATTTTGTAATGTTTGTGAAAAATTTTACTGTGTGACATTTTTCACTAAAAAGCATTAAGTTGTTCACGATGACCGGTGATACTAGTGGCACATACGTGTGTAATATGTTAGTGCAGTGCCATTAGGATCACCCGTGATCTTGCTATTTTGTTCAAAAAAATTTGTAAGAATGTAAACTTACATTGCATTATTAACCATTTGTATGAATAAATATTGTTTTGTAAGCATTTTTCACTTTGGCACCTGGTGAACGTACCTAACACTCTTACGGTGGCAGCCAATGTGTTAAGTAGATTTTTCTATAATTAGTTTCGTACTTAAAATTAAGTCAATAAGAATACTAAACAAGAACAAATTTTATCTACAAAATAAAAATTCGTACTATATGGCGCTGTGCTAATTGGAAGTGTTTCGTTTGGAACCATTATTATTAAATTTATTTAGTTTCTATGCAGATATAATAACAAAATGACGCACAATGTACTATTTTTTCCAAGTAATGTTTTTAAACATTTATGTGATACCAACAAACTATTTCTAGTGTTATCTTCAACACTAATCATAAACATTGATATCTTTTCGTGTAAAGTCCCTTAAAAAATAATTAAATCGTTGTAATAAATTCAGAATGAATTGTTTTTGAAGTAAAAATGTTTATAGCCAGGTTAAGTAAAAATATAAAATTTGGCGTTATTATAAAATTCACAAATACTAAAAATAGTCTAACTGCTTGATAGAGCTTAATCAAAGTTTCATTATAGAGTTTGCGAGGATATGCACCCTAGGTTTTGTAAACTCTATGAGCAAGAGTAATTCAGGGTCGAAAACAAATGTTGACAGTGCCTTACTTGTATAAAAACTAAAAATAGGTAAAGAAATAATAAATAAGACTTACAATCAATTTAATTTAACTATCAGACGACAGGTTTCGCTTTCTACAATATGCAAAGAGGAGATAGATTTGATCCAATGAAGTAGAGATAGGTGAAGTAGAGATAGATGAGGTTAAATGAAAGTGATGTTATACCATTTTATTATTTAAAAGTTATTTATACTTATTCGAGAGATATATTTATGAAATGTGTGTTATTTATTGAGTATTTGTTTTATGAAGGTGACAGTTTTATGACAATGACTAAGCTTAGATGTACAAATTGTGTGGGTGTGCAATTCTTTCAACTTGTAATTATGATTTATTATATAATAATATATTACATATTATTATATATTATATAATATACATAATAATATATCACGCAAGGATATTTCTGAGAAGGACAGAATTTTTTTTAAATTATTTTTAGCTGAGCTAAATAAACTTCCATCCCATTATTGTCGAAAGACTACAGATAGATTGTATCTGGAATAAATATTTCAATTGAAATTAAAAAAGACTGTAAGACTTGTACACACTTCTAAATAGGTCTAACTGGTAAACAGGTTTTGTATGTTTTAAAATAAATTTTATTTTACACACTATCAATTTTATTGAAAACATACAAAACCTGCTTAGCAGTTAGACATAAATATTTCAGTCATGAGTTGATATGTATAAGATTTATAAGAAACGGTGCACAGAGGAAAATCATAAAGTACTTTCTCTAAAACTATTCAAGAACGTGGCAAACCAGATGAATATTTCTTTGTTTTAGCCTCGCAAAAATCAATGTGACATTTGTTTTATGTACAAAATGGCAATTTTGAGCAAGTAAATTAAAGTATATTTTAAAGGAAAATTTGGCGAGATCGGTAAAAGAACAAAACAAGGGAAAAGTAGTCAAAGGAGAATAACGTTTAATAACTATGGATGTTCAAGCAGTGAAGATATCGCCACAAATACCTGCAAGCGCACTTTATTATAAGACTAAATTGTGTTTACATTGTACAATATAATCTAAAAAACTATAGGTACATAGGTAGTAAAAAAAGTTAAAACTATAAGCACATAAAACATAAAATATACACAAAAACATACAAATTGTTAAAAAGATGTCTGCAAGTATTCCTCTGACGAATAGAAAGTGTTTGCCAGAAGTAAGTCCTTAATTGTTCTCTTAAATTCATAAATATTTGACTCTTTAACATCATTACGTAATTTATTATACAAACTAACGCATGTTGGGTAAGGATCCTTGCCCACAACAGTCAAGTGACGAACAGGGGTCACCAAATCATTTCTGTAACGAAAATTGTAGCCACTTACTAATGAAACATCATTTCTGCAAATAAAATTACATCTATGTTACTTTACATAAACAACACAACTGAAAGTATACAGAGAAATTACAGTTAAAATATTTAATTGTTTAAAAACTGGTCTACAGGAATCCAAGCGCCTTCTAAACGTCATGGTACGAATAATTTTTTTGTTGAAGAACAAGCACCTCATTAATTCGTGAGTCCCAATTTCCCCAACAAACTAAGCAATATTGCAAAATTGATTGTACATGAGCAAAATAGTAAAGTTTTAAGATATCTAGGAAGACAAAATTCCTAAGTTGCCTTAGAACATAACAGTGTACAGACAATCTTCCCACTACAGAATCAACGTGAGAACTCCAAGACACATTTGAATCCAGGTAAACACCTACAACTTTGTGGAGTGGCTATTTACTACAGACCCATTTTCAAGCTTTACTAATGGACTCATCTGCATAGTAGAAGGTGAAAAGGTTACCATATTGGTCTTTGATCCATTTAAGATTAGGGCATTATTTAAACAGTAATGGGTCATACTTTTTACAAGACAGTTTGCTTTTTGTACTACATAAAAAAATTATTGGAATTTAGAGCAACTGTGGTATCGTCAGCAAATTGAGTGACGTAACAGCCTGATTACTGTTCCAACTTTTCTCCTCGAACGCTTATTGCATCAGAAAAATTATTTAATGGATTCTGAACCAAACATGTTGTGCTATCGTTTATCAGTTGATTTAAATCATTGACGAAAATCAAAAATAAAGGAGGGCTAATGATACTTCTCTGTGGAACTCTGGAGAAGACACTTTTTTCCCAAGAAAATATTATATTCCCATTTACATTGACCTTAATTTTTGAAACCTTTTCGATAAAAAGGTTTGGATCCACTTTAACGCAGTTCCTCTAACACCACTATGATAAAGTTTTCCAGCAGTATTGGATGATTTACAGTTTCAAAAGCTCGTGCTAAGTCAAAAAACAAACAGATAACTTTATTTCCCTTATCAATGTTCGATAAAATATGATTGCACAGCGCTAGTAGTGCATCTTGCACACTTATACCTTCACGGAAACCAAATTGAGACTTTTCTATAATGTTGTGCTTTTTAATATATGAGAGGAGACGTGTATGAAATGCCTTTTCATATATTTTTGAAAACACAGATAAAAATGATAAGCCTCGATAGTTATCAAATTTTGATTTGTCACCTTTTTTATGTATAGGCACAACTAGAGCAGTATTTAGAATTTAAGGAAAAATCCCTTCCTGAAATGAAAGGTTTACTAGAAATGTTAATTGTTTATATATGAGATATTATGAAAAGACAGCAAGTATTTGGTTTTACGCAAACAGCGCCTATGTATCTGTTGATACGTATTTCGACCTAATAGGTCTCATCAGAACAGTTATTCATAGGTGTTCTCAACGTGAAAAATCAATATTTTCTGTCATTTAAAAAGCAACACTAAAATAGCTTCAATACGGACGCACTAGCGACATCGTATAATAAAATCCGTAAAATAGATACATGTAATAACATAGAATACGGGATCTCATCTAGTTCAGCAGAGGATAACTTGGTATAACTTGGTAACAAAAAAATTGTTTGCTCTTGGTTTAATAAGAGAAAAGCAGAAGGCCAAGCTTCAACCTATGCCTCTTTTTTTGGTAGAATATCAAGAGGGAGATTTTTTGAACAAAGATAGGTTACCTATTATTATATATTCGGACGGCTGTACTGCTCAGAACAGAAATTCAATACTTTTTAATGACCTGCTCTACCTAGCTGACAAATATAAGGTACTAATTGTTCAAAAATTTCTTGAAAAGGGTCACACTCAAATAAAGTGTGACCCTTTATGATGTGATGTATGTTATTTCACATAAAATATAATAAGATGCACCTTAAATGAAAAATTATACGGTTTTTTTGCTCTCCTGTAAAATCATCATCTCGCCACTTACGAGTTCCTGCTTTTCTGCCGTCGATATAAAGATATAAATATGTTTTATTTTTGTTTGGGCTTAATTCTTTATAAATTTAAGTTTTCCCAGACGACTTTTTGTGTTCCAATTCACTTACCGTAATTCTTACACGTACAATAGACAAATACAATCGTCACCATTGCGATCATTTCTCTTGAAGATATAAAACATCTACGCTGCAGTTATTTATGATTTACTATAAAACTCAACAGCGAAATAATAAAAAAGCTTTTTGTGCTTAGTGGAACTAATTTTAGTATTTCCTATAAACCTACCTTATATTAATAAATTTTTACGACTTTTCAACACAATAATAAAAATATTTATAATGCAGCTTTTATAAATTTTATTTCATATTTAACAAAAACCAAGACTGAACTTTTGTATATTTCATTTATTTTTAACATGTGTAAAAACTCAGGTTATTGTTCTAGAAGGGATAGAAATCGAAGAACAAAGTAAAAATAATACAAATAATAAAATAATATCTATTACAAAAGAGAAGCTGGATCAATAAGTTTCCTTGTCGTATATTCTTCTATTTTCTATTAGAGATAGGGTTGTGCATTTGTCTGATAAGAGAATCCATTGCAACTGGCTGAATGACTAATGTCTATGCCATTAAAAAAAGCTGGATCAAATCTTCTTCTTCTGGTCAGCTCTATTATTGGAGGTTTGCAATCACTAATTGAGTGTTATATAGGTTAATACGACAATTTTTTGTATTAATAATATTAACCGTTTATTTTTGTAATAATTTTGGCCGTCTAATGCTTGTTTAAATATACATTTATATAACAAGTTAAAGAGCAATGGAGACATGACATAGCTTTGACGAACACTTATTTGTTTACGGACTTAGGATATTGCACTCAAAAATGTACAAGATACTAGATGAACTTAGCGGGTCAACAGAATTGGGTTTTAAGGGAGGACTAGGAACAAGAGAGGCAATTTTATGTTTGAACACCTTAATACAAAACTGCTTAGATCAACGAAATTACGTCTACCTCACCTTCATCGACTACGAGAAGGCATTTGACAAGGTTAAACATGATATCATGATGGAACTACTACATAGGGCCAACATTGACCAGAAGGAGATCAGAATTATTTAAAATCTATACTGGAACCAAATGGCAAAGGTGAGGATTGATCAAGACCAATATACGGATGAATTTGAAATCCGGAAAGGTGTCCGCAAGGCTACATACTCTCTCCGATGCTTTTTAATTTATATTTTAAAAATATATTTGCGGAAGCATTAGAAGACACGGAATTAGGCATTAAGGTGAACGGCATACCAATTAGCAACCTACGCTATGCGGACGACACAGTAATTATAACTGATAATTTGGAAGACCTGCAGTTATTACTTGATAGGGTGAATAGCATAGGTAAAAAATATGGCCTTAAAATCAACATTTTGAAAACGAAATATATGGTCATTAGCAGAAACCCTCCAGAAAACCCGATAATATGCATAGGTGACGATCGTATAAAACGAGTGAAAACTTTTAAATACCTTGGCACCACAATCAATGACCAATCGGATCCACAACACGAGATAAAAATCCGAATACAAATGGCAAGACAAGGTTTTGTGAAATTCAGACCGCTCCTATGTAATCAAAACCTAAATTTCGAAATACGCTACAGAATAGTCAAGTGCTACATATGGTCCATCTTGCTTTATGGCATGGAAACATGAACTTTGAAAAAAACTTCTATCAACAAACTTGAAGCATTTGAAATGTGGTCATTGAGAAGAATGATGCGCATACCTTGGGTGGATAGAGTTCGAAACGATGACGTCCTTAATAGAGCCGGCGTGGAAAGAGAACTCTTTGAATTAATTAAAAAACGCAAGATTGGTTACCAAGAGGAGCAAAATATGAAATACCACAGTTAATCATACAAGGGAAGATCGAAGGTAGGAGAGGAGCCGGCCGCAAATAATTATCCTGGTTAAGGAATATTAAAGAATGGACAGGAATATACAATACAGGCATGCTGTGTCACGCCGCCAAGAACAGAATTCTAGTAATGAGATAGTCGCCTACGCACTTTGGTGTATGGCATGTTAAGAAGAAGAAGTGGAAGGTTAAATAAGAGACAGTCCACCTCTCTGTCTAAGTCCATTTTTACAATGGGAGGGTCTTGAAAAGTCGTTTTGGATTCTGACTACACTCTCTACGCCTGTGAGTGTAAGTTCCGTTAGTTGAACAAGATGAAGCGGAATTTGAAATTCCACCATAGCCTGTAGAAGTTTGTGGCTGTTGACTGGGTCGTATGTGGCTTTAAAATCTACGAATATGTGGTGGGTGTCGACTCGGAACTCAAGCGTTTTCTCAAGAATCTGCCTGACTGTGAAGATTTGATCCGTTGTTGATTTATTGGGTCGGAAACTACACTGGTAGTTCCCAACTATTTGTTTAGCATAGGGGATCAATCTATCTACAGAACACTAATTAGACCCGCAGTAACCTATGGATGTGAAACTTGGGTAATGACGAAAAAAGATGAAGCCTAACTTAGGACATTCGAGAAAAAATACTGAGGAAAGTATATGGCCCGGTACAAGAGGTAGATGGCTCATGGAGAATCAGGAGAAACGACGAGGTTAATGAGTTAAATAAAGGTTATAACATTGTAAGATTTGTGAAAAGTCAAAGACTGTCATGGCTGGGACATGTACAGAGACAAAACGATGCAAAAACAACAAAGAAAATGTTACAATGGAAGCCCATAGAAAGGCGAAAAACAGAAAGGCCCAGAACGAGATTGTTAGATGACGTGGAAGACGACCTGAAAACAATGAACATAAGACAATGGAGAAGAAGGGACAAGAGAGATCTGAATGGAAGGACATAGCCAGACAGGCAAAGACCCATCGAAGGTTATGATGCCAAAAGAAGAAAAAGGGGATCAATCTTCTGTACAATACGTTGGACAATACTTTATCTGCTACGTTAAGTTGGGTGATGCCTTTATAAATATCACACACCATCATATCTTCTTTTATGTGAAGAGGGTGCATTACATCTAATTTCCAGTCTGCGGCGTGTCCTTCCGTAGCCAGATTTCGGTTTTTCGGATTTGTATCTATAAATGGGAAAAAAAAAACTAGCATTTGCCACACCAAATAATTTTTATCTAGGTTTTATACTATTTTAAGCTTCACTTTCCATACGTTAAGCGCATTCCTACTGTGTAGGTGGTTAATGTAATAAATAATAATTTTTGTAATAATTTTAATATTTTTAAATTCTTTTGGTATTAAAAGATATATAAACTATGCCTATTATATATATTTTTTAATAAGCGTAAACAGATTAAAAGGTAAGTAAGTAGAGAATAGAACTCTTGCGGATTATTTCTTTGTCACAATTTCTTACGTCATTAAAAACAAAATTAAAACTTTAACATGGAACGTCAAGAGAGGCTTTTCATCTGCTTCTGTAGGATTTTTATAGGGCACATTATAAATGATGAAGGATTTAAAGTTTTCTCGTTTCGTGACATGAAAGCAGATTAAATAAAAAATGGGAGACAATGCCAGTTAAATAACACACAAAACAAGTTTTAATTACTTTTCGGGAAAACAAATAATAAACTCTGGGCACATTTTCACACACTCCGTTCGAATAATTTTGTAATTCTAGTTGTTTCTATATATATTTTTAATCGGTGTTGAAATTTGTAGAAAACAATATTTACCTATTTTGTTGCGAACTGCAATTATACTTTATTACACATGGTGTACACAGGGTGTTTCATAAAAACTCTACACTTAATTTACGTGGGTATAAAAGTGATCTTAACATAAATAAATAACTTATCTTAAAATAAATATGCAAAAAATAATATATTTCTTACAAATGCCTTTTTTTTAATATATTACAAAGTTCTTAATATTGTTCTGAAGCTATTTTCTTGTAGCATTTTAAATTATTTACTATTTAACTGGGAATAAGCCACAATTAAAGATAAAAATACGTTTATTGACGTTTCAATTTCCACTTCGGAAATCGTTCTCAAAATACAAACAGTAAATTAAACAAATTTTGTTTTTTGTTACGAAGTGAAAACATTCTTCTAATAATTTAATTTTATCTGACTCATTTATATTGACAATTCAGACATGCATTATGCATTTTAAAGTAGACGACTTTAAAATGATATTGCCAATATTGTTGAGTTGCGCTCCTGGGACGACTTTACTTATAAGATAGTTCATTCGATTACATGAAATCAACTTTAACTTGAGAATATCCGTCAGAAAAAAATCATAGCATGTAATTCGTCTTTAAAAAGACAAACACATGACATGATGACAGTAAAATTCTCCTGTTAGTGATTCCATAGTAAATTATGAGGAAAAAACCAGGAAAAAAACCTCATAATACTATCCCGACATAATAAGTATTTGTTCGTGCATTTAGTTTACCTTCAATAAACACCAAAATTCTGATTTTATATGTTTCGTTATTTAAAAAACATAAATGATGTATCCTCTATATGTTACCAACTTACTAATACTGATAATTAATTATCCTACGAGCAGACAAGATCTAATAATAAACGGACCTTATACAAAATTAACAAAAGATCCAACAAAGCCTTTGGAAAACAAAATATATGGAACTTTATTCAAGTTTAAAGATTTTTTAACAAGTTATCAGAGAGGATTAATTACACCTCATTACAGTAAGACTCCTCATTTTTATGGATTACCGAAAATTCATAAAACGAATATACCACTCAGACCCATTTGTAGTAGGGGAGAGGGGGGCAAGTTGTTACATAATTGATTCTATTATTTATTTGAGCAATAGTAGAACTTTTATATGAAAACTAAAATCGGATTAAGGTAGTTGATACATTTACACAAATAATGTTAATTTTAATTTATTTAAAAAATCATATTTAACATTTTGTTATTATCAGTTTAACTCAACTTGTAAATTGTAACAACATACCCCACTATGAGGCAAATTGTTACAGTCTATGGGGTAAGATGTTACAATAGAAAAAAAAATTCTAAAAACTTCCCACAACATTATTTAGTGGTCACAGAAAGAAACCTTGCTTAGCTACAAAATACAATATAAAAATCATATACAGAATACAAATATAAAAATCATCGTCTTTTCCACAAGCAATATGTGCCCACTTTTGACACACAATGCACCGAATCCATTCTTCGTTTTTGGACTTCGAAAATGGAGCTAAACATACCAAAAACGTCGATTCCTCATCCTCTTCCGAGCTTTCAGAATCTGATTTTTTGAAGGTGTTTTTGGTAATGACGGTCCGTTCTTACATTTTTTAACAGTAGTTTTTACCCTTGTTTCTTGATTCACCTGATATGTTTCTTTTGGTTGCCGCCACATTTTTTTTTCTTTGTCTTGCCTTTCTTCCTCCTCCAAAGCTGATTTAATGGGAGTATCAGTCAAAACAGCGAAGTTCTTTTCTTCCGACCCCCTTTGGATTTCCTTGGCATTGCTTTTGGATAAGGCTTCAACTCCTGGGCGTTATATGAGTAGGTGAATCGACAGGTTCATTTATCGCCAAGTTAAAATCTGTGCTTGTAGAAGGTTGCTGTTGGGAAGGAGTTCTATGTGTTTCGGTGCCAATAGGTGCCGGATCTATGACTACTGTTGCGTTTATATTTTCTGTTATTGGCCTATTTGTTACCTCTGCAGCAAGAATTCATCATCTTGAAAAATTTCTCTGTTGTATGGCCAAATTCCTGTCACACTAAATCTTTTTTGTATATTGAGAGGTGTAACAGCAAGAGGAAATAAATCTTTAAGAACGATAGGTATATCGTAAATGTTCATTACATTACCGGGATTAGATCTTAACCATGCATCTGCAGCACTATTAAAATATCTTTTAAGTGGGCCAAATACCGTCCTATCAAGCGGCTGCAACTTGTGTGATGTATGTGGCGGGAAACTTAAAAGAACCACTCTATTTTCTTTGCAAAAATCCAACACCGGAATAGACAAATGAGACTCGTGATTATCTAATACCATCAAAACGGGTTTCTCTTTGCTACATCGTACAAACTGGACGAAATGTTCTATAAACAACAAAAAGTTATCACATGTCATCCATCCAGAGGAATGCGACGCACCTACACAACCAGGAGGTCCATAGGCTACCATAACATCTTTGAATTTCTTTCTCGGAAATATTAAAAATTGAGGTACAAAATTTCCAGTTGCGTTGACAGCTAATGCCAAGGTAACAAGGTGACCTCTTTCTCCAGATGTGATAGCACCTACCTGCTTAGTTCCCCTTTTTGCAATGATTTTTGTAGGCCTTTGGACAGTTGTAAGTCCAGTTTCGTCCATATTGTACACTTCTTGGAGCTCAAATTTATATTTATCATAAACTTCGCCAAGATTGTTAAAAAACTGTGACACATTATGACGATTAAACGCGGTAGCTCGACCCATACTAGTAGCTTCAGGTGTCCGGACTGATAAAGTTCGATGCCTCTTCAAAAATCCATATAGCCAGTCTCTGGAAGCTATTTCATTAACTTTCCAATTTTCCGGAACAGATATTTGGTTGGCTATTGCATATTCAAATGCAAATTTTCTCAAATCAGAAGTTGTAAGACCGTAATAAATTTTAGCAGAATGCTCAGTATATTCGGCAAGTTCCTCTTCTTCAGCATTGTTAAATATTTTTCTGGTCGTAGCGTAGCCGACTAAGTTTTTGTTACTGTTTTCAGCTTCACTAATTCAAGTTTGATTTTCTTTTCATATAGCGGTGCAATGTCATAAAATTAACTCCATAGCAAGTAGCAGCATCCCTAATTGACAAGTGTTCTTGTAAAACCGATTGCGCCGCCCTTTCAAATTGTTCGGTTGGAATAATACCCCTTGTGGTTTTCTTGGTATACTTTCGCACCATGTTAAGCTATCTGAAAACAACCAAAACAATTTCATGATAGAAAAATTTAATAAAACCTAATCTGTGTTTCTAACAGGCTTTGCGAAAATAAATGTAGGTAGGTATGCTATTCATTACAAAATTACTATCTACAAAATATGTCTGATCATAATATTGGATTTTTAGTGAAATCATAAATTATGGTAACCATATTGTAACCATTGTAGGTATTTCGATATATTCTTACATTAACGTGTTCGGGGCAAGTTGTTACAGTAACAACCTGGCCCCAGATTATTGTAGCCCCACGTGTACGAAATGAGGTTAAGTCAACGTTATTTGGTAAATGTTGAGAATCAATTACTAACAATAGCATGCCAATAACCAGAAATATATACGCTTCAAAACTATATAATACACATATTTATACTACTTACCAATTTCTCACAAATAAAAACAAAAGCCACCTGACAACGGTAAAGGTTTAGACCCGAAATCACATTCTAAGCAATAACACTATGATGGATGTCTGACTTGAGTATCAATATCCGTTCACAGATGACGGGTCGGTTGACCCAACTTTCCATAAAATATCGGCAACTCATGATACTTGCTGCGTTTTAAAATAATTGTGTAACAACTTGCCCGTGTAACAACTTGCCCCCATCTCCCCTACCATAAATTCTCCTTGTAGTGAACTAACAAAATTTTTATTAAATATTTTAAAACCATTTACAAATAAAAATGACACATTCATAAAAAATACACAACATTTTATAAATAATCAAATATTGAATTTAATTCAAATAATACTTTGGTAAGTTTTGACATAAATAGTTTATTTACGAATGTGCCATTAAATAAAACTTTAAGTATATATATATATATATAGTCCCAAGATTCCTAAGAGGAACATAGGGCTTCCACAAAGTGTCTCCAGCGAACTCTATTTCTGGCTAGTGCTTTGATTTCAAGCCAGGATTTTCCCATTGTTCTCCCTTCGTCCAGTACTGTCCTTCTCCAAGTTCCCTTAGGTCTGCCTACTTTCCGTCGGCCTTGGGGATTCCAATCCAGTGCTGTCCTGGCAATGTCATTTGGCGGTCTACGGAGTGTGTGGCCCAGCCATCTCCATTTAAGTATAACTATAAGATAAAACTTTAAGTATAGTCAAGACAAAATTAGAGAGTGATGATTCATTGGCAACTAGAACAAGACTAAACATATCAGCTATAATGGAGTTATTAACATTATGTACTGATAATACATATTTTCAACTAAATAATGAATTCTATAAACAAAAGTTTGGTCTAGCAATGGGCTCTAGTTTATCTCCATTCTTAGCCGATATATTTATGGAAGATTTTGAAACAAATATCATTTCTAAACAAAATTTAAAACCCACTGTATGGTGGAGGTGATTAGATGATGTATTCTCAATATGGCCTCATGGATCAGAGTTGTTGGACACATTCCTAAATGATATAAACGATAAAGAAGAGACAATAACATTTACCATGGAAAAGGAATATAATAAACACGCTACCTTTCCTGATGTTTTAATCTCTAAGAACGATATTGGATATGAGACTCAGGTGTATAGAAAACCAACACACACCAATAGATATTTAAATTTTAAATCAAATCACAATATTAATGTAAAAAAGGGAATAATTAATCCTTATACGATAGAGCCAAAATTACTTGTTCTAACGAAAATTCGTTCTTGAAGGAGAAACATTGGTTAACATCTGTTTTATTAAAAAATGATTATTCTTTATTGTTTATAAATAAGGAATTATCAACAATCGATCGAATAGAACACAACAACTTAGAACGAGATCCTACAGCATACACAAGGAATAATACGAGGAAAATAACAATACCGTACATAAAAGGATTATCAGAAAAACTTAAAAGAATAGGAAATAAATTCAACATTTCAACAACATTCAAAACAACAAACACGTTGAGATCTATTATGTCCAAAACCAAACCTAACAATGAACAAGAAAGGACAAAGAATTGCATTTATAAAATACCTTGTGAATGCGATCAGTTTTATTTAGGTGAAACATCAAGGCCATTAAATGTAAGAATAAATAAACATCGATCTTATTAAAAATAGAGAATTTGATAGATCTCACATATGTAAACACGCATGGGATAATGAACATAGGGTTCAATGGAATAATTCAAATGTAGTCCTAAAAAAAAAAACGAATGGTAAAAAAAGAAAAATCAAAGAAGTGGCTCTAATTATGCTAAATGAGGCCAATTGTGTCGCAAATTCCTCGGCAGAATGTAGTAGGATCTGGTTACCAATATTGAAAGAGGAAGTTAATAATAAAA
Organism: Diabrotica balteata; assembly: GCA_918026665.1. Lineage (NCBI taxonomy): Eukaryota > Metazoa > Arthropoda > Insecta > Coleoptera > Chrysomelidae > Diabrotica > Diabrotica balteata. Next base: position 12,044,041 of record OU898283.1, on the reverse strand, counting down.
AATTACCAGTATTAGTAAGTCAGTAACATATAGAGGATACATCATTTATGTTTTTTAAATAACGTAACATATAAAATCAGAATTTTGATGTTTCTTGAAGGTAAACTAAATTCACGAACAAATACTTACAATGTCGGGATAGTATTATGAGGTTTTTTTCCTGGTTTTTCCCTCATAATTTACTATGGAATCACTAACAGGAGAATTTTACTGTCATCATGTCATGTGTTTGTCTTTTTAAAGACGAATTACATGCTATGATTTTTTTCTGACGGATATTCTCAAGTTAAAGTTGATTTCATGTAATCGAATGAACTATCTTATAAGTAAAGTCGTCCCAGGAGCGCAACTCAACAATATTGGCAATATCATTTTAAAGTCGTCTACTTTAAAATGCATAATGTATGTCTGAATTGTCAATATAAATGAGTCAGATAAAATTAAATTATTAGAAGAACTTTTCACTATGTAACAAAAAACAAAATTTGTTTAATTTACTGTTTGTATTTTGAGAACGATTTCCGAAGTGGAAATTGAAACGTCAATAAACGTATTTTTATCTTTAATTATGGCTTATTCCCAGTTAAATAGTAATTAAACCGATTTTTACCCTTAACCCCCCTCCCTCACTTCCCGACCTCAGATGGAGTATAATTTATTTTTTCTTCCAATTTTAGCATATTCTCTTCTGTTTTTAATAGGTTTCATTCTACTATAATTTTTTTGGTTTCAAAAATTATCATCCCTGGTCTATAAATGTAAACGTTTGGTTGTGTCGATAGGTAACACATTTTATATTGGTTCGTAAAAATTAAGAAATGTGAAAATCAGTTTGAAATTCGTACAGATTTTATATGAAATCACGCGTTTTGCTTTCAAAGTGTTAAGATATACTGTAATAATTTGTTTTAAGTAAATAAACTAAGTATATAGGAACTGCTTTAATTTTAACTAAAATGCTAACATCAATTTACCGGACAACAAAATCTGATAGTCGTCGTTAATATAATAGGAAATTTGCATTAAGCCTATTGTGTCCCCGAAATCAAAGCGGATCACATACTGGATTCACTAGATTGGTTTTAATGAAAACAGATTGATTATATATTGTACAAATTACACGCTGATACTGAAAACAATACAGATTTTACTCGGACAAGGTATATACAGTGGACGTGTTTTTATCATGTAAATTCAGCCTATATGGAAAATTTAAATCTGAATAAATTACAAAAATTGTACATCATATAACAACATCTATATAATCTTATTTTAATTTTTTTTTAAATTTTATTAATTTTATTTTTTTTTTTTATTAATTTTATATATATATATATATATATAATATATTATATATATATATATATATATATATATATATTATATATATATATATATATATATATATATATATATATATGGCGGTTTAGAACGTCCTTCTCCGTTGTCCGACACCTAACTTCCATCCTCTTCTATCGTGGCAATCTTCCGTTGATAGATTCCGTTCGCTCATTGACTTTTGTATGTTTTGCTGCCACTCTAGTTTGGTCTTCCTCGCTTTCTATTCCCTATTGGGTCCAGTTCAGTATTTTTTTTGGCCATCTAGTATTTTGCATTCGCTCTACGTGTCTGTACCAGGTAAGTTGTTTATTTTCGATATCCTGAATTATCGTATTTTCCATTCCCATTTTCTCTTCGTTAGACTCGCATAGATCTTCTTATCGCGTCCATTTCGACTGCCTCTACCTTCTTTTTTTGTCTGTCTGGAATTCTCCATGTTTTCATTCCATACAATAGGCTGCTCTTAACCATTGTCTCGTATATATTAAATTTTCTCCTTTTTGTTATCTCCTTGCTCCATAAGATGCCATTCAGACATCCTATTATCTTTTTAGCTGTAACTATTCGTTTTTCTATCTTTTTCACATCGAATGTGATACCTAAATATTCATATTCTTGACATTGCAGAATTTCTTGACCGTTGTCCAACTTCAAATTTTCGCTCTGAGAGCCTATACATAGATATTTCGTTTTATTTACGTTAACTGTCAAGCCCCATTCCTCATACTATTCTATCAGTTTTCTAATCATATATTGCATGTCGTCTTTTGGCCACTATGACCTGATCATCTGCAAACTGAAGAGTAAACAGGTATCTGTCATCTATCTCTATACCCATTCCGTGTATTTTCCTTTTTCAGTTCTTAAGTGCCGCTGCTACATATATTTTGAATATTGTAGGAGAGATAGGACATCCCTGACGTAGTCCCTTATTCACTATGAAGGCATCTGTGAGTTTTTTACCTATCTTAATTCTTGATTGTGAATTTTCATACAGTTCTTTAAGTGCAGCTATATAGTTGTGATTGATGTTCGTTTGTTCTAATACCTTCCACAGTCTCGATACTGGACTGTATCATATGCTTTTTGTAGGTCCACAAATGTAAGATGGGTTTCCAGATGTCTAGCAGATCTCTTCTCTATGACTTGTTTTAGACAAAATACGTTGTCGGTACACGATCTACCTGCTCTAAAGCCGCTTTGATCTTCTTCTTTCTCTTTATAGTCTTCTTCAATTAGATCTCGCAGTATTCTACAGTATAGTCTGCTCAGTGTACTCGTGATTGATATGCCTCGATAGTTGTTACAGTCCAGTTTATTTCCTATTTTATGGATGGATGATATATAAGCTGTTTTCCAGTCTTCTGGAACAGGATGTCCATTTGGGCATTTATTGATAATTATTGTTAGATTTCTAAAGAGTTTTTCCGTTCTCCATCTTAACATTTCGGAGAAAATCCCTTCTGGTCCGCTAGCTTTCCCTAACTTAAGGTTCAAAACTGTCTTTTTTACTGTTTCTTCGGATACCTCTACTTCTTCTCCATTTACTACAAAATGTTTTGGAGATTCTATCATGTATTTCTGTCTAGTTTCTTGTAGTAAACTTTTGTAGTGTTGTATCCACTGCTCCGGGTTTGATTATCTGGATATTTGCTCTGCCCTTTGCTGGTTTGACATTTGATATAAATTTCCCTACCTCCGAGCATTTCCTTCCTCCGATATAATTGTTAACTTATTTACATTTCTTATCCCACGTCTCGTTCTTAGCTAAATTAATGCCCTCTTAATTGTCTTTTTGTTTGTTTAGAATCTTCCAGATCTTGTTCATTTTTTGTTGCCAACCATTTTAAATATTTTTGTTTCTTTTCCTGAACTAGTAACTCTATCTCCTCGTTCCACCAGTATTTTTTGTTGATCTTCTTTGCCTTTATTCCTACTGCTTCTCTGGTGGCATTTCTTAGATTTTCGATAAGGTTCTCATAGATTTCATAAAAGGTGCATTCTTCCGCATTTGATAGTTTGCTGTCAAGGCGCCTCTGATAAAGAAATACTGTGCTTTCATCGTTAAAACGATGAATATCGTATTTTATGTTTATTATTTATTTTGCTACTCTATTAAAGGCAAAATCGTAGTTGGCAATTCAAGAAAAACCGCACAACTTCAATTTAATTCAAATACTTTTACAAATATATAGTGAGTATTATACTTTGCTCTGTTTACAACATTAAAGGTCAACATATCTAAAGAATAATTGATCTTGGTTTACTTTTTTTTTTTTCAAGAGCGTTAATAAAATATAGCTCGAAAAATATAGCATACTTTTTAATAGGAGACGATGTGTTTTCATTGTGTAATAATATTATGAAGCCCTAATCAAGAGCAAAAAAATTATCAGTACAGGAAAGAGTGTTTAATCACAGAATCTGCAGAGCTAGAAGAGGTGCAGAAGATGCCTTCGGCATAATGGGTAGTAGATTTCGTATCTTGAGAAGAACTATGGACCTATCCCTGGCGAATACTGAAATTATAGTTAAAACATGTTGTGTTTTACACAATTATTTACGTATAAAACAGTCGAGCTACTGCAGCGTTGAAATAAATAATGTTGACAACTTTACACGTGTACAGCCCATGGGTAGCAATTTTTCATCAAATTCTGCGCGTGAAATGCGTGATCAACTGGCTAAATTATATTGTTGTAATGAGGGCGAAATTTCTTTACAGTGGCAACAAATATAAGCCCAAATTTAACATAGTATTAAACAAGATGTAGGTTGTTTTGAAAACTAAATCATAACATATTTAAACAACAGACATGCACAATAATATGTACTAATAAAATGTGTCACGAAATAAATAAAAATAAACCAAATTATTACTTACTTGTGTATTATTATTTAAATTTGAAGTCGTCTTTCGTGACACTATAACTTTTTGGAGAAAATCTAGTTTATGATACCAAAAAAGTGAAGGGTTGTACACCTCATTAGTACCAATGCCGGTACATTTACTTTCGTTAATTTTTTTTCCTGTATATACGTGGACAGAAAAGTTTGTATCTTCTTTTTTACAAAATCTTCTGAAACACCTACTTCTACAGCTATTTCGGCGATAGCATTTTTTCTTTTGTCGTGTTTTTTGTAATCTTTCAGTATTATGTTCCACAAACATTCATGTTTTTGATATAATTTAATAAAATTCAACATCGTCTCGTTATTAAACACGACTTTATGCGAAGTACGCGTATCCACAGTTTCATTTGTAGCCATTTTTTTAACAATTAACGTCATTTACTGTTACGCGCTCAAATGAAAAGTAGAGCGATTCCTACTCATACGACCGCATATGAGTTCCTGTTATAGCAGTTCAACTGCTACGAAGTTTCATAGTCAGACGTAATAGTACATATGAGGCACTGTTATAATAGTTACTTTTATGAAAGCTACTATTGTCGTCTGACGCCGCCTTAAGATAAGACGTACTCACACCCAGAAGACTGAGCTGGATGAGGTCTATCAACTGATTCCCAAAGAAAGTTATATGTATTATGGTTCTACATTGGTTCCCAACTTTCGGAGGTAGTTATAATATTACCCAATGACGCCCACTGTTTCTGATGGGCCGTTCGAAGGTTACAGTCTATTTATTAACATTGTAAATAAAAGTCATTGTACCTATTAGTATAAAATGTTTTGATTTTTCCTTGTTTTTAACAATAGAATATCTAGATAAATATACAACTAACGCAAAAGTAAACAAAATATTTACATTTGTATAATAACGTTGTAAAAATAAACATAATATACGCAAATATGATGTTATTTTTATATCCAAGTGGATATAATTATTACAACGAGAATATTTATAACCGTTCTTAAAAAAAACTACAAGTAAATATGATTTTAAAAGTAACGCAACAAAAAATAAAAAAAAAATGTTAAAATATAATGAAAGTATATACAGTGTGTCCAATTAAGTCGGCATTATACGAGAAAGTATTTTATTAATAATGTCATACCATGATAGATATTGTAGCATTTGCAATTCATTGATTTTTTTGGTGTATATTGGAATCCCCTCATATATGTAATATATTGAAATCCCCTCATATATAAAAAAAATTATTTCAAATCCTTTATAAAAGGTATATAAAAAAATGCCCAAACGGGCTATCACAATTACATTACAGAACGTTTTCGGAATGTTGATTCCATCATCAGTGTAAACGGGGTATACATGCTTTGAGCTACCAAAATATATTGGTCAAAACCCGTTAAATGTTATAAATTTATAGTTCTTTTACATTATATATCATTACAAATTAGGATGTTTAAGTTACCGTTGGAATTGGTAACATGGCGTCATGTTACCTTTGACCTAACAACAAAAACAACTTTACTGACTAGAATCAGCTAGAATCATTTCAGTGACTAAACAGCACAGAAAGCACGTAACATCTCATCAGGCGAAGTTTCATTTGAAGGCTCACATCTCTTCCACAGAATTTCATTTTAGTGAATATGGATCTGGCTTTTTCTATTCTTATTTTGATTTCTGCTGAGCTATCGTTGTCTTCATTTATAAAAGTGTGTCTAAATATTTGTATTTGCTAACTCGATCAATAATTTCATAGTTTAATTATTTATTACCATAAATTTAGTTTTCTTTATGTTCAAAGATAGTCCATATTCTTCGCTGCAGTCTGCTATCTTATTCACCAATGTCTGTAGCTCTTCAAGTGTTTCTGCGATCAGAACGGTGTCGTCGGCAAATCTCAGATTGTTTAAACAGCATTTATTTTAATACCTACGGATTGCTCAGAGAATGTTCTATTCATTACGTCTTCGGAATAGACAGGGTTGGTGACGGTATACACCCTTGTCTCACACCTCGCTTTATTTCAATTTCTTCAGTGGTATTATTCTCCACTCTCACTACTGCTTTCTGATTGTAGTACATATTTGCTATTAGTCGGATGTCTCGTTTATCTAAATTCTTTTCTGTCAGAAGTCTGATTAGGTGATCATGCCGCACTTTATCAAAGGCCTTGTTGTAATCTATGGAACACATGAATACATCTTGATTTATATCAAGACATCTTTGAGACATAACGTTCAGTGCAAACATTGCCTTGTACCGAGTCCATTTCGGAATCCAAACTGGGTATTATTGATGTCTATTTCCAGTTTTCTGTGTACTCTTGGGTATATAATTTTCAGGAATATTTTCAGTACATGGCTCATCAGACTAATTGTACGGTAATCACTCCATTTTTTGGCATTTATCTTTTTTGATATAATAACAAAGGTGGATAAAAGCCATTCTTGTGGTATTTTTCCTGATGTATAAATGCTATTGAAAAGTTCAACTAAAATGTGAGTCGAGTCTTTTTCTATTAGTTTAAGGATTTCCATTGGTATTTCATCTGGACCTGGGGCTTTACCCATTTTTCATTCTTTTTAGTGCGTACATTACTTCCTCTTCCGTTATTTCTGTACCTTCGTCTCCTTGCATGTTACTTAGCTCAGATTGTTGTCTATCATGTGCAAAGAGTTCTTCAATATAGTTTTTCCATGTCTTCAACTGTTCTTCTAGTTCTGTTATTATGTTTCCGTTGACATTATACAGAATATTTGGCTGCTTACGTTTTTGTGTGCCTGCAAGTTCTTTCACTTTTTTATGTACATTAAAAATATCATGTTTTGCCTGCAATTGCTCTATTTCTTCACATTTTCCTTTATAAAAATCTTCTTTTGCTATTCTGATTTCTTTCTGTATTTGTTTATACCTTCGTTCATTTGTTCCCTTTCATTATTCTCCGATTGTTCATAAGAAGAAGGATCTTATCAGTCATCCACCTTTGCTTTATTTTTCGTTTTTCTTTAGTCAGGATTTCCTTCGCAGGACCTGTTATTGCCATTTTTACGTTTTGCCATTTTTTATCTATATTGTTCGTTAGATGAGATGTTTCTTTTTTATGAAGTATTTTCAAATTATTATTAATACATTTTTGCAGTTTCTCCTGTACCTCCAGGTTACATAAGAAATAAGATTAATAATTTCTCCTTTAGCTCAGAAATAATATCCGACACAGCCACAACGCAAAGGCTACTAAAAACGGCAGAGATGAGAGTACCTACTGAGTAGTATTACAGGAATTACGCTGAGAGATACAAAGAGAAGTAAACACAGGAGAACAAAGAAATAAATGAAATAAACATATAAGAAGATCGGAGGAGACCCATATCGTCAAAATAGCAAGAGATAAGTCAACCATCGATAGAAGTATCGGACGACCGCACAAAAAAAGGAGTAACAACCTTCCATAGAGGTATTATTCCGCCAATGAACAAGCAGAATTTATTTTAGTTTATTTTATTTATGTTACATTTGATAAAGTTTCCTTTTCATATTAAAAATTTCGTTTTAATGTAGTTTTATGATTATGTAAAGGACTTGAAATGGTTAAAAAATGGACTTGACAGGATTTACATTTTTTGGCGATAAATGTTTCATTTCAAAAGTAATACAATAATCATTATAGTTTGTCTTTGTATTTTTTAGGTGAAATTATAATAGCTTTTATTATTTTTCTAAAACCTTAAACCAGTAGATGCTATTACACCTTTCATTTACGAATTATGATTAAAATATGATCACATAACACCATAAACTGTTATATTTTACTTAAGTATCACAGACTACCACACAGGAAGATACTTTACACGTCCGCAAATATTCACGGTTCGTTTGGCGCTTTCAGAGACTTCCATTTGACTGAACGAGTGGCGTTTTGTAAAGGAAAAATCGTAAATAGATCCTTCTCTAAACTTTCGTCTATCTGTTTTATAAATCACTCTTTCTTTGCGCCTTCAGTTTGATTTCCAGACTAGTCGAAACTAATGTTTATAAAGTACTTATTTCGGAGTATTGAGGTATCGAGAAATATATCCAGAATTGCTTTTATAGACTAAGAGACACATTTTAAAGTTTTAAGTTCGGTACACGACCTAAAATAAAATGAAATTATCCTGAATAAAGATGCATTTCGTCGAAGGAGCATTCTCCTGTCAACTTTTAAATTTGATATACGTTTATTTTATACAAGGGAAGAATTGATTAGTTTAGTAGTATTTAAGACTTAACAGTTGATTTAGTTTATTTATTGAATATCACTATGCTTAAATTTTTTTTCTATCAATTCTAATACTTAATACTGCTATAAGATATGTTGCAATTTATATTGAATTTTCTTAGTGTATAAAAGGGACATATCAGTAACATTTTGCAAACACTAATCAACACAGATGACTTTAACTTTGAGCGCGTTAGAGAATTCAAGTGTCTTGGAACAACAATAACTGAAGACAATAACGGATTACAAGAAATAAACAACAGGATTCAGGCCGGCAACAGATCTCTTTTTGCCCTCCAAAACCTTATAAAATCGATACAACTAACAAGAGTACAAAGATGCAGGTCTATAAAACAATCATACGACCCGTTGTGATGTACAGAAGCGAAACCTGGACGATAACAAAGGCAAACGAAGAGAGACTATGTGTTTTGGAAAAAAAAATCCTAAGGAAGATCTTTGACCCTGTGCTGGATGACACATCAGGACAGTATAGGATAAGAACTAACAAATAGCTCAAATAACTTTACCCAGACGCCAACATCATAAAAGAAATAACGTCCAGAAAACTACAATAGGCAGGACACCTCAGAAAACATTCTGATGAACGAACAGTAAGACTGGTATGGGAGGAAGTACCAACTGGAAGAAGACCACGCGGACGCCCTCGTCTCCGGTGGCGAGATAATATAGCAGGAGACCTAAGCACTATGGGCGTGTAGAATTGGATGAAGAGATTGCTCACGACAGAAAACAGTGGAGGCATGTTGTCGAGTCGGCTAAAACCCACGAAGGGTTGTAACGCCACAGAGTAAGTAAGTAAGTAATCAACACTGAGTACGATATAATATACTTAAAAGTAATTGATCCTCAAAGGAATAAAATAGTTTAGTGTAATTGGTCTGCCTAAAATAAATAGTTTAGTGTAATTGGTTTTGGTAATTGGTAAAGAACAAATGGGGGGGCGACCTAAACTCAGATATCTGGACGATGTACAGGAAGATCTGAGGGAGATTGGAGTGAGGGGCTGGAGAAAACAGATACTCGATAGGGAAGGATGGAAGAATGTTTTGAAGCAGGCCAAGGCTCACGAAGGGCTGTAGCGCCAACTGATGATGATGAATTGGTAAAGAAAGCTGAACAACTATTTAGAATAGCTCGAGACAGAGCCAGTTTCGCCATGTTAATCGCCAACGTCAAGGGGACTTGATAGGGCACGTTAAGAAGAAGTAACTGGTCTTCTTATTCTTCTTGCCTGACCTTACAACTCGGCTGAGTCTTTGCTGCATACACTACAGCCCTCCATCTTCTACGATTCTGTGCTTTAATTTCCATTTGTTGTAACCCAATCCTAGATAAATCAGCTTTATCATCATCCTTCCATTCTGGGACAGCCTACTGATCTTCTTCCATCTCAAACAATTTCATTTTGAAATACATTATTCACAGCTATTTTATCCATCTTCAGATGAAATTTAGGTGTGTTATTTATTTATGTTTGTTGTTTCTTGCGTACATTCGTGACCAGTCATTCGCTTGATGTTATTATTCCTCTTAGTTTAAGGTCTGCCTTTACTTCTCCCATTTGCTTTTGTCTGCCATTTAACAATTTGCTTTGTCCAACAGTTGTCTTCCATCCTTTTTTCGTATTTTGTTCCGTTCCGTGAGTCCAGATGTAAGTTATTACTATTTAACTGGGAATAAGCTATAATTAAAGGTTAAAATACGTTTATTAACGTTTCAATTTCCTTTCGGAAATCGTTCACAAAATTCATTTTATCAAAACATATTTTAACGGTACCTGTGTACCATGTAAGGTTAAGTTACATTTTGGTTTTTACGGATTGCCACACTTTGGTTTTTTTAATGTTTATTTTCGTATCAAATTGTTGGCAGATCAAGTTGGTTTTCTTAATTACGGCTTATTCCCAGTTAAATAGTAATAACTTTAAAATGACATAAGAAAATAACTTCAGAACAATTCCAGTTGTAAGGGCTTTAACTACATAGAAAAGAGTATAAATGTAACATTTTGATAAGCGTAGTCGAATATCGAGTTCTATTCGAGAATCACACATCAGCTTCTTGAGTTATTTGAAAGATATTCTGGTCTGTTCTATTCTCGATCTTATTTCTAGAACGCGATTTAGGCTGCTACCGATCTAACATCCCAGGTCCTTGAATTTGTTGAATTGTTTTGAAATGTACCCGTGTACCATGCAAGGTTAAGTTACATTTTGGTTTTTGCGGATGGCCACACTTTGGTTTTCTTAATGTTTATTTTCGTATCAAATTGTTAGCAGATCAAGTTGGTCCTCTTGGATTTTGGCGTTTTGGTTTCAGTACAATTTTTTTGTAGTTTAATGCCCTTCGCATTTAGAGTCGTAGTAGTCGTAGTACATTTAGAGCTAATAAAGAGCTCTTTTTATAGATTCGGTTATGTACGACTTTTAACAAGACTGTTTCTGCATGATTCATAAGGCCTATCAGACGGAACTTGTTGCAGTGTTGTGGGTTTGACCTTGTTGTGTTGAATCTCACGTTTGTGAGAGGTGATTCCGGAATATACTAATTCCGATGTCACCTGCGCTAAGCAGACGATAGTACGATGCGTAAAAAATTATACTGTTTTACCAGATTACAGTGGTATAGACCATAGGTTCATTGACTTCAGGATAGCTGGACCGAAGACCCTCGCAAGAGGATCGTGGAATCAAGGAAACTGCCAGGTAGACTAAAACGTATATGAGGAGAGGTTGTAGTGGGACGTAAAGGGCGTCTAAGACCAAGTGCCTACGGTGGAAGGTCTCGAACAAGTCATAAAAGTAGCGTTGAATGACGGTAGGACCAGTAGTGTGCATGCCAGCACGATGATATAGACCATAGGTTCATTATCTTTAGGATAGCTGGGCCAAAGATCCTCGCAAGAGGATCGTGAAATCAAGGAAACTGCCAGGTAGACTGAAGCGTATATGAGGAGAGGTTATAGTGGGACGTGAAAGGCGTCTAAGACCAACTGCCTACGGTGGAAGGTCTCGAACAAGTCATAAAATTACCGTTGAATGACGGTAGGATCAGTAGTGTGCATGCCAGCATGATGCCTTACTGGTGGAATGATGAGATTAAGAGACAGAAGATAGTGCATCACCCTGCGCAAACAAGCGACAAAGATAGGAGAAACAGCGAGTGGGAGAGAGTACAAAGCTCGGAAGAAGGATCTGAAGAGGGCGATCCGAGCCCAGAAGAAAAGGCAATGAAGAAACTTGTGTATCAAATTGGACGAGCACTTCTGGGAGACGGAGATAAACTCGTACTAAAGCATTTCAAAGCGTATCACCCGGGGCTGGGTATAGCGTGAGAAAAAACGTAAATGCTAAGCGAGGTATACCCTTCTCTCCGGAGAAACTTGCGTCGGTAGTAGAGTCCCTTAAGTTATGCAAGGCTTTCGGTAGAGACGAAATATCGTCAGATGCGGTTAAATATCTAGAACTACTGGAGCCTGCGTGGCTTTTTTGTCACATAATCGCCCTGCTTGAGGCACAGGTTAATCCCAGATTACCATGTCAATAATACCAGAGTAATAAAAAGTTTTGTTCATGATTTTAACGTTACCTGAACCTAGACATCTGTCTTCACTTAAATTCAATATCTATATTCCTAATCGTTTCATCTCGTGGCATGCGTTTTCGAGTTTTCTCGTTTCGAACACACTTGTTACATTTCATGTTGAAATCTTAATTGTATTTAAAATATCTAAAATATCCTATTGCTGATCATTAGAGTTTTTATTCTAATCATTTCGTTTCAAAGATTTATTTTTATTTCCATTTTACTAATGGATTTTGACGAAGGATCCAATATTGATATAAAAAAGTGTGAAAACGTTTTAAAAAAGCTTTATTAAAGTTCGAATTAGCACATCATCATCATCATCATCATGCAACCTCATCTGTCCACTGCTGGACATAGGTCTCTCCCATTTTTCGCCACTCTTCACGGTTCTTTGCTTCTTGTTGCCATTTCTTAGATATTCGCGAATTAGCACATGGGACATTAAATATCTGTAGTAATAATCCTGTTGCATTTTGTCCCAGTTTTTTAACATTTTAACTTCTTATTCTATCAAACCCTGGTGCATTCCCGTTTTTCATTTTTGCAGTAGCTTCTTGCAGCTCATTTACGGTTATAGAATCTACATTATAATCTTCTATTTTTTGGTGTAACAGGTTCTTTTCTTCTTGATAGCAGTGAGTTTGTAGCATCTCTTGATTTTTTTGATTAAATCAACCATCTGTTGATTATTTTTTTTCTCTGTGAGAATTTAACTAGTTTTATTCCTTATGTTTTTTATATTTTGAAGGTTTTATTTTCTTATTGATTTTAATACTCAAAAGAACAATTTCTAATACTCTTTATTTTTTTTATCTTTTTTCCAAATTCTATCCATTTGTCTATTTTTCCTTTTATAACAAATTCTTTTACTCATCTGTAATTTTTATATTTTTCATAATTGTCTGGTGTTTTATGTTGTAAGTATATATTCTAAGTAATTTTCTTTTTTTTATTGGTGGTTTTATTTCTTCATTCCACCGTGCAGTTTGCTTTCTTTTAGCTTCTTTCTTCTTACTAGTTTTATTTATAGTAAATTTATACTCAATAAAGTAGTTCCATAGTTATTTTGTATGTATGTATAGCATTAACAGGAGTTTTAAGTCCATTGCTGGATGGATAATTTCGATCGTTTTCTGTTCTTGGCTATCAGCTTACAATCTCTAATTCTCATCTCTCATTTTCTTCCATAACTACATCTCTTCATTTCTTTCTTGATCTCTCTCTCTCTTTTTTTGCATTCAGGTACTCTCCAAACAATATTCTTGACTAGTCTAATAACTTGAATTCGTTCTAGCTATCCAAGCCATTCCAGTCTACGTTTTTTTACCACTTTTGATATTGTAGGATAAATACACTTCTGCATTAGTTCTTTTTTTCCATTCTTCCCCTACTACTTTTCCACCAAATATTTTTCGAAGTATCTTTCTTTTCTTTGGTTCCAACCAATTGGTTCTGCATGGGTTTATTCATAGTCCATGTCTCAGCACTGTATAGCATTGTAGGTCTAATTATAGTTTTGTATACTCTTATTTTTGTATTACAGATATATCTTTGCCCTTAATTATTTAGCTCATGGCTTCAGCACATCGGTTGCTCTTTAGTCAGTCTCAGGTTGATTTTAGTTTCTTCTTTACATATCTGATCCATAAGAGTACCTAACCACATATATATTTATCCATCTTCTCTAATTCCACAACTGATCCATCCTCCACCTCCAATTTAAAGGAGCCTCTGGTGTTTATCCCTGTTTTGTCGAGACATTTATGTATTTGGATTTATTAATATTAATTTTGGTCCCATTTTAGAGCTATCCCGAATCAGTTTTTTTGCTATATTTGTCAGTTCTTTCCTTCTCTATATTTTAAGTTCTTCCTCAATATCGCTCTCCCTGGGGCTGAAACCAAGCTGAGTATTTATGAAAATATCGTGAAAACTATAACAATGTGTATTTCAGATTAAGGGAATGAATATTAAAAAATTTACAGGATAGACTAATCTTCCATTTTGTAAATATTGTAAGTCTAATTAACTTTAATAACTGAATATGTAGGAAATTGGGAATACCAATCGTCGTTAAAAAGAATTAGTAATATATACAAATAAATATTAAACGAAATGTTAACGATCTACAAATATACTTTAATTTATTGTTCATGCATTTGTTATTTATCTGATATAGACCTACATATATATAAAAAAGATAACTTGACTACAATGCGACACTGCAAAAATGATTGTGAAACGCGTATTGTTTGTTGTAAATTTGTTAGCGACAATATTATTTGAAGTTTCTGCAGAGGTTAGTAACATTTTTTTTTACGTTTTGGAAATAAAAGAACATAGTTTTGTAAATGTGTGTATTGTTTAATTATGTAATGTTTCAATAAACTGTATATATTAACTTTATTATATCTTCTTCTTCTTCTAATGGTGCTACTACCCTTTGTGAGTCTTATCCTGCATAACAATTTTCTTCCATTCCGCCCTGTCGGACACTTTCCTTCGCCACTGCCTGATCTTCATGGTTTTAAGATCCCTCTCTACGTCGTCTATCCATCTTTTACGGGGCCTTGCTTTTGTACTGTTTCCCTAAGGCTTCCATCTCTGGACTACTTTTACAGCTCGATTGTCTGCATTCTTTCTAGGTGACCAAGCCAGTTTAGTCTTTGTGACTTTACAAATCTAACAATATCTGCGCTCTATCTGCGGATCATACAGCTCGGGGTTTATTTTAATTCTCCACGAACCATTGCTGCGTTGGGTGTTTCCAAATATCTTTCTTAGTGTTTTGCGCTCAAATATTTTCAGTGGATTTTCATCAGTAGTTAAGAAAGTCTGCGTTTCACATCCATATGTGATCACTGGTATAATTACTATTTTGTAGATTCTAAGTTTAGAGTCACGATTCAGTAACTTACTTTTCATTAAGTCTTTTAATGCATAAAAGCAATTATTACCGCTAAGAATCCGTGCTTGTATTTCTTGACTGATGTTGTTGTTGTCATTTATTATTGAGCCTAGATAGGGAAACGTGGAGGCATATTTGAAGGCATGGCTGTCTACCTTCAGATTCTCATGTTGATTCGATTTTGTGCACCCCATATATTAGTTTTGCTTTCAATTATATACAGTGCTTTTCAGATTAAATTATCCACCTTAAATAACTTTTGAACCTCTAATTTTTTGGAAAAACGCAAAAACACGTCAATTATTATCTGAAGGGGGAGACATAATATCATATTAAAGGTTGCTGGAAAATGCACCCTCTCACCCCCTGTATCAACCCTTTATTTTTTTAAAATTACTTCCCCCTTTTTTGTTTTATATTTGGATTCTCCTTTTTGTTCTGATTTCAAAAATGTATAATACCTTTGGCTTGAAGTGATTAGTTTATCAGATAGACAATTTTCCTGTTAACAAGACAGTATTTCCCTCACCTTAATTGACTCTAACAAAATAGGTTGTAGCATAATTTAAACTCTTTAAATATTTAACCATACTATTTGTAGTACCTTTAAAAACCAAGAAATAAAAAAATTCACTTTTTATTCAAGTTTTATCTAAGGTTTTCGATATCATTTTTACATTTGTTTTAATCGGTTAATAGCGACAATTTGTTATAACTTGTAAGTAATAGCTTATTTTGATACGTGTGCAATTTGATCGCTAAAATGGTGTACACTTTGCAAGAAAGAATCGAAATTGTAGGTTTATACTACAAAAATAATAATTGTGCAAGAGCTGCTGCTAGAATTTTTAATGAAACACACCACAATGGACATGCAACTCATACGTGTGTGATTGAACTGATGCAGAAAAAATTAGATCAAGAGGGTCAGTTTGCAATAAAAAACATAACCGACAGGAACTTGTAAATAAAAAAGCAATCCAAGTAGCTGTTTTAGGGCAAGTTAACTTAGACTCTTAACAATCACAGTCACTGTCAACAATAAGCAGAGCAATCGGTGTTTCATCTTCTACAGCCTTCCAAGTCCTCCATAAATTTAAGTTTTATCCATATAAAATTAAATTAGTACAAGAGTTAAATGAAGAAGATTTTGATCGTCGTCCCGAATGTTGCGAATTAATGATAAAATGCATCATTAACAATCCAGAATTGTTAAACAATATTTGCTTCTCGGATGAATGCTCATTCTCATTAAACGGTTTGGTGAACAGATATATTTGCCGATACTGGGCTGAGAGTGATCCACATATTGTACGCGAATTTCACACACAGCATCCTCAGAGGTTAAACGTATGGTGTGGTATCCTACGTAATCACATTATCGGACCCTTCTTTATCACTGGAAACTTAAATGGTGCATCGTATCTTGAATTATATAGGCAAGTGGTTGATCGTTAGAACGATAGTAGCAAATGATGATAACCTTTCCGATGATTTGGTTGTATTTCAACATGATGGAGCTTCTCCACACTTTGCTTTACCTGTGCGATAATTTTTAAACGAAACGTTTCCCGCTCCTTGGATAGGTAAAAGACGACAGATGATCGATTGGCCACCTAGATCACCGGATTGAACACCCCTAGACTTCTTCTTATGGGAGTATTTAAAAACAAAAATTATGCTACTCAACCAGAATATCTAGATGATTTACAACAAAAAATAGAGGATGAATGTCGACAATTAAATGCAGACGTGTTAAGCAATGTCAGAGAAGAATTTCAAAATAGATTGTACTATTGTATGGAAGTAAAAGGCAGTCATTTTGAACAATTATTGTAAAAAAATAAAGTAGTGAAATGTTTGTTCTAAATGTGTGTAATAAAATTGTTAAAAAATAATTTTTTTCAATCCAATTTTCTTGCTTTTGTATTTACTTTTCTCATAAACTATTTACTTCAAATGTCATGTATTATACATTTCTGAAATCAGTACAAAAAGGAGAATCCAAATATAAAATAAAAAAGGAGGAAGTAATTTAAAAAAAGTAAAGGGTTTATACAGGGAGTGAGAGGGTGCATTTTCCACAAACCTTCAATATGATATTATGCCTCTCCCTTCAGATACTAATTAAAGCGTTTTTGCGTTTTTCCAAAAAATTAGAGGTTCAAAAGTTATTTAAAGTAGATAGTTTTATCTGAAAAGCACTGTATAGACCAAATGTAGCAGCCCCCGTTTCAGTTCTATAACTTTTTCGCTTAATACCCTTTTGTTGCGGTTAACTATGGCAACATCATACGCATATTTGCATTAATCTTATTTTAATACAGCCGTTTATATCCAGTTTTCTAACAACAGCTTCTAAAGTTAGATTAAAAAGTGTTCTGAATAAGACATCACATTGTCTAACTCTATTTTTAATATCAAAGGCCTGCGTCATATCTCCATCTATTCTCACCATAGCTTTGGAACCCTCCAGGGGCATTTTTATAAGTTTAACTATCTTATTGCGCATCCCTAACATAGATAGTTGCTTTAACATCTTTTGTCGATCTACTCCATTAAACGCCTGTTTGAAATTGATATACAAGTTGTAAATAGGTATGTTATATTCAACACATTTTTTAATACATACCTCTTAATATACATATTTTATACCTCTTAACATATATATTGGTCTATAGTTGACCTGTTTGGTCTGAAGCCACATTGGTATTCACCAATCATCTCCTCCGAAAATAATTCAGGGGGCTGTATATAATTTCCTGATAATATCTTGTAGACGACATTTAAAAGTGTTATGCTCCTATAATTTTTTGCAGAGACGTTGGTCTCCCACTTTGTACATAGGACTCATGATGACGTTTATCGTTTCTTCCAATGTTGGTTGCTAAACTAGCTGTTCTGCTGAAAATGCTCTTTCCACCTTTTCATTATTTCCTATTTCTCGCTGATAATTGCCCCATTTGTGTCCTTGCAATTTTGCATTTTGTCGCAACATTGTCCAATGTTTACTCGGACCAGTTATTTAAAAAGGCACATTATAGACAACCATATGGAATAAAAATCAACGGGGAGCTACTTAATGTGTTTAGATATGTAGACGATACAGTAATTCTATCAGATAATATTGGAGGTCCTCAAATTCTCCTTGATCGTATTCACGAGATAGAAGAGGAAATGGCATTAAAATAAACTCAAACAAAACCAAATTTTTAGTGTTTAGTCGTGACCCACATCCCGATGCAAAGCTTCAATTGAACGGAGTCCAAGTTAAGAAAGTTCACAAAATGACATATTTGGGAACTGTGATAACGAACCAACTAGATCCAGACATAGAAATAAAACGTAGAATAGCAATGACTAAAACTACGTTTATGAAAATGAAGTCAGTTTTTATAGATTAAGTGCTATGTTTGGTCTGTACTTTTGTATAGTGCAGAAGTGTGGACACTAAAAGTATCGATCATGAACAAAATTAAAGCATTGGAAATGTGGGTTCATAGACGAATGCTGAAGATACCTTGGACAGCAAGAAAAACTAATGAAGAAGTACTAAGGAGCGTCAACAAAGACAGAGAATTGCTTAAGACTGTTAAACATCGAAAAATGTCTTATCTGGGACATATTATAGTTAGGGGAAGTCGGTATAAAATTTTACAACTGATCCTTAAAGACAAAATAGAGGGCCGTAGAGGTATAGGAAGAAAACAAGTTTCTTCGTTAAAAAACATTCGTGAATGGACTCAGATACCAAATGCAGGACAATTATTCCATTTTGCAGAAGATCGAGAAGCCTTCGCAATGGTGATCCCCAACGTCGGATAATTCTGATATGGCACGCGAAGAAGAAGATGAAAGTTTTTATACTGGATCTATTATTGAAATTTGTTATCTTTGAAAAATATTGAAAGTTTAAGAAACACTACCATAAGAGAGTTTCAAAATCTTGCGTGAAAGTCTTGCGATAGGCGTCCAAAATAATAATTAGATAAATAATTTACAAATAAATATTGTTATTTAATAATTGAAACAATAGACTTTTTAAAAAATTTATTTTCTTTATATAATTATTTGTTTTATTTTTATAGAATGTTCAAGTAATCACAAATGAAGGTACCATCGTAGGAACGACGTTGTTATCAGAAAAACTAAACAAAACAATGTACCTGTTCAACGGTATACCATATGCAGAACCACCTAAAAGATTCGAGGTGGGTCACTTATCGATTACAATTAATTTTTTTTATGATTAATTTTTTTTGTAGCTGTCTGTTCCAAAATCTAATTGGACTGGTGTTTTAAATTGTACGTTTGAAAGGAACCAATGTGTTCAAGGCGTAGATGTAGTGGAAGGTTCGGAAGACTGCTTATATTTAAACGTAGCTAGTCCAAACGTAAGTTGATATTAACCAAATTTTAGGGATCAATAACTTCGTAAGGATTCAGATTTACAGTCTATTAAGGTATATTTTTATAAGTCATAATGACGGTACTAGATTTTGGTTCGATACAGAGCAGCGACAAGCCGCTTATACGTATTTCTACTCTTTAGGTCTCGTCAGAGCGGTATAGCCACTACTCCGTGTCGAAACAAAATCTATTCCCGTTGTAGACAATAGTTATCAAAATAACTATATACAGACGTAACTACGCCATCTAAGAACAAAAAGAGAAATCATATGATTTCTATCTGGCGAAATCGAATTCAAATCTAAACCACTGTGCTTTCTAAAACTTGTAAAGCAAACAGCTTGATAAATTACTCGGCAAGGGAATCTAAGATTGCATTCCAAATGCCGTTCACCATGGTCAAAATTCGTAGTTCATTCAATTTCTGGTACTTCAAACGGAGTAAAGAAATCAAACATAATGACGGTACTAGATTTTGGTTAGATACAGATAAATCTATTCCCGTCGTAGACAATAGTTTTCAAAATAACTATATACAGACGTAACTACGCCATCTAAGAACAAAAAGAGAAATTATACGATTTCTACCTGGCGAAATCTCTAATACTATGTTTATAAATATTTGTACAAGTATAAAATTGTGAAATCGAACTTTTCATGTCAATTACATTATGTAATACTGTCTATTTGTACTAATCGTGTCTTTGAAATTTTGTCACCCTGGCAAAAAAGTTGTTTTTGTTTCAAATACAATAAGTTATAGTGTATTTTTATGTATGAGAGACTAATAAAACAATAAATTACGTATGCAAATCCCTAAACTGTTGATACGGGTGACTCAATGAAAAACAGATATTTGTCAACAAGTTTACAGAAGTTATAGGAAAACAATTTTAAATTGAGTATGACCACCAGGTATAAAGGTTGGAGCAGAATAGAATACAATAGTTGTGGGGGTTACTAATCCCTAAATAAGGTTGCCAGTGTCGAAGTGATGGAGGTTAACAGGTACTAATGAATTTGCAAGAAATGTAAGATGTTTATTTTATTGGTTATATATAACCAATAACAGTTTAATAACTACCTACCTATTTGCAAAATAAAGTTTAATTTGTTAGAAAAAATAAAACGTTTTATTTTATCTGAAATGAGTGCATTCCACGAAGTAAGGGTTTCAACAATCAAACATTTAATTCTTTAATTCCAGGAATCTACGACAGTAATTGACTAGATAATTACATTCTAAACTTATTCCACAAAAAATGTGATAGTGGGTTTTTCCATTTCGTAGGAAGGTCCAAGTGGCGTATTCAAAATTCTTAACAGTTCACTAAAAGTAGGTACTTCAGTTGCAAGGTGCAGTTTATTGTGTATACTAGTGTTATGGAAAATTTGGAAGTGCCGTGTAAACGCCGAAAAATTGGTCTTTTAACAGTTAATAAAAAAACATTAATATTTAATTGTTTTAAATCATTTACAGACAAACGTTTATGTGAAAGTGTTGATGAGACCGTTGAGTTAGTTAGCAATACACTTGGTGTTGGGAAATCTACGATTTACAGAGTTATTAAAGAAGAGAAATGTGGTAGTTTTCAAATGCCACGTAATGCTCCAGGGAAACCAAAATTTCAAATAGAATATCATTTTAAAGAAGGACTTCGACGGAAAGTGCATGAATTCTTCTTTAGACAAGAATTTCCAACATTGGATAAAGTTCTTGTCTCAGTTCGAGATGATAAGGATTACCCAGAAATGAGTCGAAGTACGTTATGGAAACTTTTAAAAGAAATAGGCTTCCGCTGAAAAAAGAATCCCAGAAAGTCTATTTTATTAGAAAGAAGCGATATTGTCATATGGAGAAGACATTTTCTAAGAACCATAAAGGAAATGAGAAACCAAAAAAGAAAAATATTTTATCTTGATGAAACATGGATCAACGAGGGTCATACACCAAATAAATTTTGGCAGGATGAAACTGTTACAAGTCAAAGGCACGCTTTTGTAAATAACTTATCTACTGGTTTAAACCCACCATCAGGAAAGGGACGCAGGCTGATAATAGTACACATTGGCAGTTCAGACGGTTTTGTTGAAGGTGGTTTATTAACTTTTGAATCAACTCGTACCGGTGACTACCATGAAGACATGAACGCTGATGTCTTTCAAGAATGGTTCGAACAAATGATAGATCTTCTTCCTAAGAACTGTGTAAGTGTAATGGATAATGCAAGTTATCACTCCAGACTTATAGAAGGACTGCCCACAACCAAGTGGTTAAAAAAAGGCTTGCAGAATTGGCTGAGTTCAAAAATATTACGTACCATCCCGGATCTATAAGAAAGGAACTTTATTCGTTGTGTGCCCTTCATAAAGAAAAATTTAAAAAATACGAAATTGATGAAATTGCCAAAAATCGTGGAATGACACTACTTAGATCCCCACCATATCATTGTGAATTAAACCCGATTGAACTGGTATGGGCACAGATAAAGAGTGAAGTTTCAAGAAAAATACCACTTTTAAAATTCATGATGTTACACAGTTGTTTTTGGAGGCCGTAAATAATGTAAAACCTGAAATCTGGGAAAAGGCAGTAAATCACATTATTAAAGAAGAGGAAAAAATGTGGAAGCTGGACAATATTATTGATAAAATGATCGAGCCAGTTATTATAAATCTTGGTTCTGAAAGTTCATCTTCTGAATCTGATTTGGATTTGTAACAAGTAGCTGTAAGTTTTATATTAATATTTTTATTCATCTATTTAACATACCTTAGAGTTTTAAAAACTCTTGTTCTCTTTTGTATTTTTTAAAAATAAAAAAAAATGTGAATTTTTTAAAACCCTTTTTAATGTAGGCCAGTCAGTTCTAATATAGTGTATGATAAAAGAGGTCACTTTTGTTTACATACACATAACACTTTATAACACTGAAATAATTCATTTATTTTTTACAATTATTCAAAGTAATTTTTCAATTAATCTTGAGCACGCCCATGGAGTGATCGGAGATACCAGTTAAAATTATGCTAATTACTCTCTCGTTCATAAAAATAAACTATAGTAACAAAAAAAGTTTAAGTCAGCAGATTAATATGCCCATTAATACAAGAGATAATAAAGGCAGAAATATATAACCTTTGCCAGGAAAGCAATCCCAGCCAACAAAATATATCCAAAGATATTTTTAAATAAGCTCAATAGAAATATACAAACAACTACTAAAAATATCCTTGAGCAAAACAAGTGTGAAATAATTACATTATGGATGATGCATAAGATTCTAGGCTTAATAAATGAACATTGACAAAACACTTAATAAGGCCATAATAAGAGAAGCTAAATAGAAATTGGTCCAAAATCAATGCGGCGAATCAGAAAGACTTCACAAACTAGAAGATTCAGTTAGTTTTCTGAAGATTTAAAAGATTGCACTTAAAGAAAAAGAAGAAAATATCATGAGAATCTTTACATAAACTAGAAACATCAGACGGAAGTGCTAAATAGATCTGGTTTACATATCATATGACTAATCAAAAAACAAAAATCATATAAAATAACCAGATCTTTAAGATATATATCAGAGAAATATGTAAAAATATGTATGTATATAATAAAGAATATTTGCATTTTACAGTTAAATGGAAGATCTCCTGTTCTTGTATGGATCCATGGGGGTACTTTCAATGCTGGAAATGGATCTTTAACAGTAGCTTCACCCGAACTACTCTTGGAAGAAGGTCTAGTGGTAGTAGGTATTCAGTATCGATTAGGCGTATTCGGATTTTTAAGTACGGGAGATCTGTCCTGTCCAGGAAATTGGGGACTAAAAGACCAAACACTTGCTTTGCAATGGATCCAGCGAAATATAGTACATTTCGGAGGGGACCCCAAACGCGTAACAATTTGGGGAGCAAGTGCAGGCTCAGCGTCTGTTTCTTTGCATTTAACTTCTCCAATATCTAAAGGTAAATTTTAATGAGATAATAGTATCACACTACATATTTAAATCTACACTTATATCTATATCTACAAAGCGCGTCTAATTTATAAAACAAATTCATTATATTGCAAACAATTTAGACAAATATTATATCTTTCTTCTTCTTCTTCTTCTTCTTCTTCTTCTTCTTCTTCTTCTTCTTTCTTCTTGTATGTAGGCTTTAAAGCCTGTTTCTTCTTTAATATTAGCTTTCTAAATTTTTTAAATTGTCGCGCCATCTTTTTCATGGTCTGCCAATACTTCTACGTCCATTTGGTGACTCGTGCTATTCGTACTATTCTATCCTCTGCCATTCTACTGATTTGTTTGTTCCACTCCTGTTTTCGTTTTGTTTGAGTATTTTTATTTCTGTTGTTTCTAGTAGTCGTCTCGTTTCAGATGTATCAGGTCTTGTCTCCGCCGTGAATTTCAATATAGGTCTAATTGCTGCGTTACAGATTCTTGTTTTTGTGTCTTGTCTTAGGTATTTATTCTTTCAGATTGTGTCATTAAGAGATCCCGCCGCTTTACTTGCGTTTAAGCTTTGTTGTCGTACTTCTTCTTCAACATCTTCGTAACTAGTTATATCCATTCCCAGATATCTAGGCTTTGCTTCCTGCTTTATTATTTTCCCATATATTTTGATTTAAAATGTAGTGAGTATTTAGATGTTGTCATACAATTGTTTTTTTCTGCTTATATTATTATATTGTATTTCTTAGCTGTTGTATTGAAGATATGTGTTAATCTTTGGAGCTCGTCTTCTGTCTCGGCGATTGATGCACCGTCATCTGCATAACATAATATTTGGATTTCTTTGTTTCCCATTCTGTAGCCGTGACCTTTACGTACTGCTTGTATTATTTCGGCCATTATTATATTAAAGAGAAGTAGGCAAAAGGAGTCATTTATCTTCGCCTGTACATATTAGATGCTGGAGGTAGATGTTTTCGATGGTTTGTATAATATTAATTGGTATGTTTCTTTTATACAGTAGGTGTCTTCGACTTTTATGCGATTAAAAACCTTTGTCAGGTCTATAAAATATAGGTTTACTGGTGTTCAAATGTTTAGGATTAAACTTGAGAGGTCGCTGGTTAAGTTAAGTTAAGGATCAGATAAATAATTATCACGAAAAATGCAATATTTATTTGTACATAAAATTAGCGAAAATAGCAACCATAAATTGTGAATAAGTTATGAAATCAACTGGTTTTCTCATTATTGTTGTTTTGTACAAAGAACAGACTTACCCTTTGGTTCTATTGATGAATTCGTAACAGGCTGAAGAATTGGTCGCTGGGCATCATGACGCCGCGGACTGGGGCGCCGAAGCTAATAACATGAGACCGGTCTATGGAGGAGCGTTTAGTTCACTGTCTTACGAAGAAGTAAATGCGTTGATATGGTCAGAGCTAAGAAGAAACCCTCTAAGCGGTGGTCCGAGAGGGTGTACCAATAAATCATTCCATTGTATTGCGACCTTTCCGACAATTTTAGCTCATTGTGGCGGTAACACGACACTTTACACTTGTGTGTATATTTTTGAACCATACAAAAGAGAAGCCAAATTCTCCGTATTTACAACATCATAAATGAGATATTCAGTTTAAGTTTAACGAGACAACAGGAAACAATATATTTCAAAAAGGTCTTTAGAATACAGCACTAAATTAGATCACATTACATTACAGTACCGTAACAGAAAAAAATATTAAATGTAAAAATACATACTTTGCCAAAAAAACTGTTTATTGTACTCGATGACCTTTTCTGTGATTTGTTTTAGTACAAAGACGGCATCTACGCATGATCTTCCGGATCTGATATAAAAACATTGTTTTCTATATCTTATGGTTTTCTAAACAAAATTCCTTTATGAATATGTATATGGAAAGTAATGACTAATCATTATCAAACTCTATTTATTTTTTAGGACTATTTAGTGGAGCTATTATGAACAGTGGTGTTTCTTTGTGCTTATGGGCATTATCGAGAACGGCTAGTGAATTGGCCCATAACACTGGAAAGATATTGGGTGTAGGATCTTCAAATTCCAGCGAGTTAATAGAAAATTTAAAGAAAGTTGATTACGTTAGGCTACAAACTGTTTCATCTATTTTATCTGTGGTGGTAAATATAATATATTTTTTTGCCAAAATAATAATATTGATTTTAAATCTATTATATGCAGTACAAAAACAAAAGACCTGATAAAGTAGAAAAGGTGAAAAATAGTGATCAAATTACCAATTACAAGCTTACGAAATATTTACCAATAATCTTAAAATTGAATTAAGTTACAAATTAAACTAACTTTAAATACACTTACTGTGTGGCTTGTTTTTTTATAAATAATGAAGCTTAAAAAATGAACTAGTATATTTGTATTAACAGGTTAAGTAGAGTATGTTTCAACTGTAGTGGCAGAAATATCTAGGAACAGTAAAGCCTCACCAAACAAAGCAGTGGCGTCCAAAAAAATACTTATGATTTAAATCAAATTGTTAAAGATAGGTACACACAATTTATTAAACAATGATATTAGATTATATTTTTGGCAATATTGTACTACATTTTAATACACATTATTATAATATATCACATACATGTACAGTCCATCTAATTTTCTTACCGTTGCACGTCATTATCATTCACAGAGATCGAAGTTGACATATTTGCCAAAGTGTAAAAAAATCCTGAATTCATTTTAAATCAAATAGGTCACATAATTATGCAAAAGTGGATTATACAACAAAACCAATTAATATTATTTAATGCAAATGAATAGAAACAAAACAAGAGTTCAAAAATAATCTTGTTAAAAACAATTTAAGCTGCTTGTATGCGTCGTATAATGATGTAAAATGAAATACTTAAACAAAAACAAAACTTTTTTTAACACCGTGTCATCACCGCAACTGTCAAATAAGTGTTATCAATTTATGCCAAAATATCACCTTTGTTTGATTACAGTTACAGTGTATTCCGAACAAACGTTCTTCATAAAAACGCTTTATAATGAATTTATACAACCATAAACACGATGAATGGTATTTCTAATGAACTGTTTGTCATACTCCCTGAAGTCTGACCCGGTTGCTTTCCTTTTAGAAATTGTTGTAGCTGGAAATTTTAGTGTATTATTTAATTTTGCGTTTGTTAACATACTCGCTTGTTAAATAATCCTTTCTAATGTACGTAAAGATACTTCAGTAGCTTCACTCACACGCTGTTTAATACTGGTTCGATTATCTTCAGGAAATAGTATTTGCATATATTTAAATACATTGTACACTATTTCTTTTTATTCTGGTGTTTATCTAATCTGTTTACTCGTACTACACATAACCTGCTACTACTACTCCATTCTTCAAAATGGTTGTAATACGCGTGGTAGCACCTTTCTTGTTGAGACTCGATAACATAATGAGACTAAACTACAAACTTGTTTGAAATCAAGTGACTAAAAATTCTCAGAAATAAGTCTTATAAGTTCTTTGTATGTCCCTAACGAGCCGTTAAGGAGTCATTAATAATGACTTTATAATTACGGTTTTAAGGTTACTGATACTAAATTAGAAATTATCTTTTACCAAACTTTATAGAGTACTAATAAAGAGTAATAATAAGCTGTGTACAATCACACTCCATTTATTACTTAAGTGAGTAATAATTTTGTAATTAGTTCTATTATAAATAATTTAATTTGTTTGATGTTACAACTCCACTGCATGAGTCTGATCATAGATATTCTATTGTCTGCGCGATTAACTATTTCGTTGAAGAGCTCGTCACTTCATTGGTAATAAGCTGTAATATGTACCTAATAATTTAGACAATTTTCTGCTTAAACTCTATACATTAAAAACCGTTAAAGCTGTCATATTTTATACGTTGTAGGCATTTAACAATTTCCCGTTAATTGGTATCGCACTGGGACCAGTTATAGAAGTTCCACATAAAACAGCTTTCTTGACCGTTAAAAGTGATAAATCCTTATTATCGGGACAATTTACTCGTGTTCCTATATTAGTGGGACATACCTCAAATGAACTCGGAATTATGGCGCCAGGTAAGCATTGAACAACTTAAAGATTAACTAGAGAAAGCATCTAATTGGCATATTATAAGGCATGTCGAAATTGTATAAGAACTGCCTTTGAAGTTGGTGATTGGTTACTGAAATTTTAACTAAACGACAGTGGCGCGCACTATTTAGTAGATACAGCTAAAACATATATACTGAATAAACGGGATTTTTTACTTTTCAGTAATTTTGAACATATATTTGATGGGACAAAAACAATAATACTTTCGTAATATGTTTTACCCGAACAAACAAACTATTTTTATTGTACAAAAGAATTATTAAGTTCTGCATATTGATAAGTTTATCAAAATGGATTTTTCATATAGCAATTAATTGTCAAGTGTATTTTCCAAAATATTAAATACCAATACAATACCAAAATATTAAAGAGTGAGGATAATTATATGCTAATGAACGGTTAAAACTGCATGTACCTAGAACTTCTACCTGATTTAATTCTTTTCTTGAAAGTCTTTTAGTGACATATTAAAGTCATGTAAACATAAATAGTCCTGTCTTTGATAAAGGTCTAATTTCATATACGTACCCGATTTAAGATGTTTCCTTGGAAATATACATTAGCAATATAATAAAGACTACCGTCAATATTGCATTCCTTCTAAAATATATGCACATCTAAATTTGTAAATGAAAACTTTAAAGATATAAAATTAACTCTATATACATACCCTTTAAAATTCATATTCCCCGGTGCTTGTGTCCTAGTATTTCATCTGATACGCTTTTCAGAGCTAATTTGATATTTTTCCAAGCAGAGTCCATGTTGTTATATGTGTTAGAGCGATTTTTATAGCCTTTTGAAATTTCTGTTTTCTCCTTATTACGTAGAACTTCGGTATTCCATAATTGTGTTGATGTATTATTGTGTGTTTTCTTAACGCTATTATTGTCCTTATCTTTGCTTTTACCAGAAAATGATCCGTGCCTCCATCAGCTCCTCTTAAGCTTCTTACGTCTAGACCGTTATTATTTCTCATTATCTCATTCTCATTATCATATTCTCATTTCTCATTATCTCCATCAGCTCCTCTTAAGCTTCTTACGTCTAGACAGTTATTATTTCTCCTGGCATCTACTAGAACATGATCGATCTGATTTCTTGTTATGCCGTCGTTGGAGACCCATGTTGATTTGTGTATTTTCTTGTGTTCGAACATTGTTGATTTTATTTAAGTGGCTTTCCATGATCGGCGATTCTACAGATCATCGCGGATAGCCGATCAGCACGGACTACAACGCACCGCAGACAGAGCTCTTCCTACGGTCCGTGACAGTCTGTGTAGGTCCGTGACAGTAATGTTTGATTATATCATAAAAAGGCCACTCAGGCTTGTAAACATCATTGCCTTCTGTATGTCAGCATTCAATTATCTCTCTTCTTTTTTAATTCTTTAATCGAAATAGTACTATTCTTCAATTGATTTTTTATTCGGTTCCATATATCGTATGCATCTTTCCGGTTCTTATGCTCTGGCGCCGTGGAATTCCATGAACTTGGTTCATTTTGATACAAATTTAAAAAATCAAAAATAACTTTGTTTGTTCATTCGATTTTTTAGCAAAACAACTGCAAAACAACTTTCACAACACTACAAACAACTACTCGTGTCAGTGATTGAAAAACTTCTGACTTGCACTTGTCGTCTGTTAAAACACAGACGCGCTAGGATCGCGTCGCACGAGCATGTACCGCACCTTTGATGTTACCGACTCTAGATGGATAGGACGGACCAGCACAGACGTGCCTGTGCTACCACGGACGAGACCTTTCCCACGGTGCGTGGTGCGGGCTGGTCCGCTTACGTTCGCAATATCGCCGACCGTGGGAAGCCGCTATTAGTAGGTTGTGGGACGCTGCAAAGTCTATTAACCTTGTTCCATTATCGCTGCTGACATCGCGAATACTATGGTTACCTATTGTTGGTTTGTACGCTGCTGAAAACTAGAAGCAGCAAACAGACAGAGTATAGTGTATAATATTTATTTCTTGGTGTCATTCTCTAATACAGGGACCTCTGATGTAGATATACTAAAAGAGCTATAAGCAATTAAACTCCTTATTTTTTTTAGATGTTTTGGTAATTGCTTTGTGAATAAATATTTTTAAATTGCTTTATTTTAGCATTATTTGCGGGTTCTATACCAACATTACAAACACAACCAAGAAAACTAGTACCAGCAGATATAATTTCAAACAAAAATTTAACAGAAGCGGGACTTAAAATCAGAAAAGAATTTTTTGGAAATGCACCAAATATTACAATGGACAGTCATTTAGTACACGTACGTATACATTTTATAATTACAGTGGGTGATTAAAAAATTAGGATCACTTCAAAAAACTTTGTATTTTGCTGTTTAATAAAGAATAAAACTGCAGATAAGCATGTAATGATGTGAATATAATATAAAAATAGATCATAAACCCGTTCTTTTACAAAATTTCAAAATATTTTTTTCTTTGACCTTAAATAACAATTTTTTTAATATTTTGTGTCATCTCCTTTAGCTTAGATAACAGCTTTGATCCTCCTTGGCATACTTTGAATGTTTATCAGGCACTCTTCTTTTATTTTAGCGTTTCTGTGCCAGATGGCAATGAGTCTCTCAATTAACTGCTGCTTATTTGTGACACTTTCCTGGACAATCCCACTCTTCACAAGCTCACTTAGATTTTCGATCGGATTGAAGTCTGGGGAATTACCTGGCCACTTCAGTACTTTAATTTTCTTTTTTTTTTCCAGATGCGATGTTATTGCTTTTGCCTTATGGCACGGTGCTAAACCGTGCATAAAGGTAAAATTCTTCGATTCGCTAAACCAGTCTTTGATTTGTGGCATGAGCTTTCTTTCCATAGCTTCAATATACTGGTGTTGATTCATCATTCCATTCACAATGCGCAGCCTCCCTGTGCCTTACTGCTGATCACAGACCATACAATGATCTTGAGAGGATGTTTTACTCGCTCCAATCTGTAATCCTTGTGATATTTTTCACTCACTCGCCTTCGGACGAAGGCCGACTTATTCATGAGTATCTCCACTGTAGACTCATCGAAGAAACAAACCTGTGAATAAAAAAAACTATAAGATATTTTTTTAGGATAAAAACAGTGGTTATAGGGATTTAAAACTATAATAGTGACGTACTTTACCTTATTCCAATCCTCAATTGTCCAATTTTGGTGTTTTTTGGCTCATTACAGTCTCATTTTCATCATTGAGATGGTCAATCGCAAGAAGATATCCCTCATTTTTCTTTCGTCTCTGGGTATAGTGACACGCTTTCGATCACATTTTTGGGCACGCTGGTGAGTCAGAGGTTTGTTGATATCAATTTTTTTCTTGGTTTTGCTTACTGTTGCTTGCGCTACTTGGCATTGTTGAGCTATCTGACGTTGGAAAAGCTTTGTATTCAATAAAAGTGTTTTTATCTCAACCAATTTTGACGCAGGGACGTCTTTAGCCTTACCCATTATGATTTTCTTCTCAAAAATCGAAATGTTTTGAAAATGTCTTTAAATGCCTTTTACTCATAGTTTCTTTTCACTCACAATCACCACTAATACATTATTAAAACATATTACAAAGATAAAACAATACTAATCTTTCAAAAACAATACAAAAACATACAAATTCAGTTGTAAACTCTAAGCGCAAATTCACTACAATGTGTATGTTGTCACGTAATTTGACACAAATGACAGTTCTAGAGCTGTAAACGTCAAAAAAGTAAGGTTAATAATGACAAAATATATTGACATATTCCATTCCAGGATTTTGGAACCGTGTACCAGCTTAAACAGTTGTAGAAAATGGGTACTATATGTTAGGTGCCGCCAGTCTTTCCAGTTCCTTTTGGCATTCTCACAATAGCCTAAAGTCGACCTTATGGTTTATAAGAACCCCCATAACTGCTTGGCCATTTGTGCATATAATCATCCGCTTGAGTTCGAAGGAATTCATGTTAATTTCTGTTGCACAGTGCATGATGATAAAAATCTTTGCCCGAAATATTGTGGTACCCATATTCTCTTAGGGGAATTATTTTTTTAAATCTATACCACTACTCACTACTGAATTTTCCTACACCGGAATATTCTGCCGGTATACCCTTGAAGTCTAAGTAGTCGAGTACTTCTTCTGCTTCATTCCATTCATATGGGCAAATGTTCAATTAAAAAGGTACTTGATGCCAGTTAAGGTTTTGCCCACTAAAAACTGATATCAGTAGGATTCTCTTTCTAGGTAAGGGTAAAAAACAGTTTTTTACCAATCTTAGCATTTAGGTCACCAATAAAAATTTTTATTGTTAACTCGATGGTACCTACTAAGTGACATAAGCAGATTCCAAGTCTTCATAAAATTGATCATTGTTTTATCTATCAACTTGGAGGACTAAGAAATCTTCTATCAATATATGCATACCTTAGTTTGTTTCGGTTTAACCTACCATCGGTTAAGGAATTTCTCGATTACTGGGGACGTATAAGTAAGGAGATATAAAACATCCGCATGAACCAATACCAAATTATAAATGATAAACATTAAATATCGTATCGAGCTGGGTCATTTCTCTTAATATGAGCATCTTATGAGCATATCCAAATCCTTGGAAAATTTATCCATGCTGAAATAGGGTAACCGGTGTTTAATAAAACCATAATAAGATAGTTGATTTTTATTTTTAATGGTATTTAAAGCTTAAATAGCAATCTATTATTTTTATTTCATTCTTCTTCTTCCCATTAAGCCATCTCTTTTTAAAGGTTGGCAAAATCCAAATGGCAATTGTAGCTTTGGAAACTGTTATTTGAAAGAGTTCTGTGAATGAGCGGTCAAACCATTGCTTTAAGTCTTTCAGCCACGAGCTCTAGCGCCTTCCAACTGATCTTATGTGATATTTAAGACAAAAAAAGCTTCTTGTATTTCCAATTCATTTTGAAATCCGAATTGAGTGTCAATCATCTCAAACTCACTCTTCTTAATCTTGATGTGTCTATCCGTTACGAATGTTGGAGATCATCATTGCAATCTTTATCTTATCTACAGCAGCGTGGAAAAGCTGCGCATATGTTGTATTAAACCAGATTCTGAGGTTCTTTAACCAAGATGTTTTTCTTCTTCCTGGACTTACTTTTCCAAATATTTTTCCTTGCAGAATGGCTTGAAGGAGAGCACATCTAGATTCATTTCGCATAATATGTCCGAAGAATTGTAACTTTTAAAATTTGATGGTGGTCAGTACCTCTCGGTTCTTATTCAGTTTTCTGTGGACCTCCTCATTTGTGCTTCGGTCAGTCCACGGGATCTTAAGTATTATCCGATATAGCCACATCTTAAATGCTTTCTGCACATATCTTCGTTTAAGGTCCACGATTCAACATAATAAAAAAGGACAGAGAAGACGTAGCATCGCAGCATTCTTACTTTTATATAAAGAGAGAGGTTGTGGCTCTTTAAAAAGGCCGCCATCTGATTGAAGGTAAATCTAGCTTTTTCGATGCGTGCTCTAATCTCCTGGTTGTTGGTCCATTCTTCATTTATTATGGTGCCAAGATAGTTCTAGTGCGTCATTCTTTCTACAGGGAAACTATTTACTACTTCATAGCCCCCAATTTCTTTAATGTGTTGCAGATTATTCCAAGCCCTGTGTTCAATCACAAATTAACCCCTTAATTTGTAATCTTCCATTATTCTTAACTTCTTAATCTTTTATAGTTTCATCGTGTATAAGTTTGCATTATATATATTGCAAAACCATATCGTATGATAATTTAATAATTAGTTCATTTACCTACAACTAAATAAATTGCCGAATAATAATATTTTCTAATTGAACTTCCTAAGTGTCACAATTAAGGCGTAGAATAAATTGTATTATAAGCAAAAGTTAGGTGGTGTGATATGAACGAAGCAATGACCTAAGGTGCTTATGTATCTATTATGTGTGAGATAAATTGGGGATTTGAGTTCAAATGAACACAGTCAATATTGAGTAGTTACCGAACGATCACCATATTTTGTAATTACGAGTTGCTGTCAATAAATCATTACTTTTACTCCACAACTTCAACATTTATTAATCCTAACATCATCGATCGACGAGAAGCGGACAAAGGGGCATTTAACAACCGAAACGAACTTCACTAATAAGTTCGATATTTTCCACCCTGTCTATTCTGTCTGATGGATTCCACGCATGGATTTCACATAGTCAGTGTGTTCACCATCAACTCTGTGATATGCTCTCTGATTCCAGTAAAGATTTCTAATTATTTTCAGATCTTGGTTGTTAATTCCTGTTTATTTTAGTATTTGTATCATCTTGGCGTGCTGTACTCGATCAAACGCTTTCTCGTAATCAAACAGACATGCGTATACGTCGCAGTTGACGTCTCTTCATCTCTGGAATAAGACTTGTACTGAGAACAAAGCCTCTCTAGTACCAACAGCATTTGTAAACACGAACTGGTTGGGGAAAATTTGACTTTCACACAGCATGTAGATTCTCTTATGAATTATCTTTAGGAACTGAAACTCACACTTCTTGTAAATTCGTGTACAAATGATTCTCAGAAAAGTTTTAAGCTTTTAATAAGTTTAAGTAATAAAAAGTTTTAATATTACATCATAATTAATATTCGATAGTCACCGCAGTGTGAGGCATTGGATTTTTTTTTGGTAATGTTACGAATAATGTTTGGTAATGTTTATGTCATTCACACTTTTAAAATAAAACATTTATTTTTCTTTTATAATTCTTTTTATTTTTAGTTTTTTAATATCGATGAGTTTGTCCGACCGGTCCATAGATTTGTATCTGATGTTAAAAAATATGTCCTCAATACGTATTTGTATCAATTTAGCTACAAAGGAGATATTGAAAAGGCACTTGGATATAATTTTAGTGGCAAGTATTATACTTTTTTTAAATATTTTAAAACTATAATACAAAAACCTAGATGGAAAGAATATAGGCAAGAATTATTCGAAGATTCAGCACGAAGTCTGACTGAAATAAACAATCCCTATTCCCCAGAAATAACAAGCGAAGAAGTAATTATGACCATTATGCTGATTAAATATGGGAAATCACCAGGACTTGATGAGGTGCATGGTGTAATTTTAAAGCTTTTAGAGTCACACCAAATCACAGCTCTTAAGAAGCTATTGAACAACATCTACGAGACTGGTTACTTACCAAGAGACTGGCTACTATCAATATTCATTACACTTCCTGAAAAAGCCAACGCTATAAAATGTGAAGAACATAGATTAATTAGTTTAATGAGCCATGTACTTACAGCAAACATACTTTACTTAAAACATAGCAAAGAAAGGCTATGTAATTTAGCAGCGGTAGTATTCATGAACATAAGTGGCACGAGAAATAAACAACGACATACACAAAATAACATGAACGGGACCAGGAAGTCTGGAGGGAAATCAAATAGACCATATACTAATTTAAAAGACATACAAACAAACGATTAATGACGTTTAATCTTCCAGAGGGGCCAACATCAATTCGGACCAGATGCTAGTGATTCTTCTTCTTACGGTGCCTTATCCTTAAGGACGTTGGCCATTACATTTGCCCATTTAATCTTATTTGTTGCAGCGCTGAATAGTTCTATGGAGGTCATGTTCGTCCATTGCCGTAGGTTTTTAAGCCAAGAGTTGCGTCTTCTTCCTGGTCCATTTTTGCTAGTGATTACAACATGTAAAATAAAAACAACGAATAATGAAAGGCGAAAAGCACAGAGAAAATGAGACGTAGATAAATTAAAAGAGAAAGAAGTAAGAATAATATTTGTACAAGAAGTAAATATCCAATACCTTAACAAATAATTAAGTGTTTTATTCATAATAGACCGAGAAACCCAGGAATTAAAAAAGTTTTTATTTAAAAAGCAATAACTCATTTAAAGAATTGAAGGGGAAAGGACCAATAGCCAAGGGTGGAATGAAAAACAGATTAAACAGTAACTTATATTTAATGCTAAGATTAAATAGAAATTTCTGAGCTGTCTGAAAACACTGTGATATGGGATACTTCACCACACGTTTCACTGACGCTATTTTCACTATTATATATCATTACAAGTAGAATTGCTTAGCGAAATCTTGTATCTATGTTCAAAGCGAACTACTGGCAACACTACTGGTTTGTATAAATGAAGTGTTTATATGAAAATTATAACTGCGGTTTTAGAAAACACTGATTACTATAAATGATTGGGTTGATCTCGCGCAGCGAGATTTTGCGACCGACTTTGGTAATAGCTTTTTCTCAACTGACTGTGACGTGATAATATCTAAATTATGTAGGCAGGTAGCGGAGGGCTCTCACCCCAAGAAGTACTGTTAAATATCTTCCTTTATTCCTTCTAAGAATTGCAATATTGGCATGGTTGAAAATTTATATCAAGTGGAATAGAATTTCACCAAAGAAGATTTGTACAAGAAGTCAATAACCAAAACCTTTAAGCAATAATTAAGTTTTATTTATAACAAACCGACAATCCCAGGAATTAAAAAAGTTTTTGTCTAAAAATTCACTGAATGTCAATTTATTTATTATGAGTTTACTTTTAGGCGTTGTGCATGGCGAAGACATGGGCTACCTATTTAAATTTAATTTTCCATTTTCGAAGAGAGACTTGTACGTGAGAAGCAAAATGGTTAAAATGTGGTCCAACTTCTGTAAATATGGGTAAGCTATAAGTTTTTCTTTTTTATATTTCTTAAATTCAACAACAGCAAATTTTATCAATGTTGGTCGATACAGAATTTAAATATAAAGGGTATTTTTTTATAGTGTATTTTTATGTATGAGAGAGTAATAAAACAATAAATTATTGTTTATTCAAAATTCAAATTCAAATTATTATATATTCAAAATTCTTAACAGTTCACTAAAAGTAGGTACTTCAGTTGCAAGGTGCAGTTTCTTGTGTATACTAGTGTTATGGAAAATTTGGAAGTGCCGTGTAAACGCTAAAAAATTGGTCCTTTAACAGTTAATGAAAAAACATTAATATTTAATTGTTTTAAATCAGTTACAGACAAACGTTTATGTGAAAGTGTTGATGAGACCGTTAAGTTAGTTAGCAGTACACTTGGTGTTGGGAAATCTACGATTTACAGAGTTATTAAAGAAGAGAAATACGGTAGTTTTCAAATGCCACGTAATGCTCCAGAAAAACCAAAATTTCAAATAGAATATCATTTTAAAGAAGGACTTCGACGGAAAGTTCATGAATTCTTCTTTAGACAAGAATTTCCAACATTGGATAAAGTTCTTGTCTCAGTTCGAGATGATAAGGATTACCCAGAAATGAGTCGAAGTACGTTATGGAAACTTTTAAAAGAAATAGGCTTCTGCTGGAATAAGAATCCCAGAAAGTCTATTTTATTAGAAAGAAGCGATATTCTCATATGGAGAAGACATTTTCTAAGAACCATAAAGGAAATGAGAAACCAAAAAAGAAAAATATTTTATCTTGATGAAACATGGATCAACGAGGGTCATACACCAAATAAATTTTGGCAGGATGAAACTGATACAAGTCAAAGGCACGCTTTTGTAAATAACTTATCTACTGGTTTAAACCCACCATCAGGAAAGGGACGCAGGCTGATAATAGTACACATTGGCAGTTCAGACGGTTTTGTTGAAGGTGGTTTATTAACTTTTGAATCAACTCGTACCGGTGAATACCATGAAGACATAAACGCTGATGTCTTTCAAGAATGGTTCAAACAAATGATAGATCTTCTTCCTAAGAACTGTGTAATAGTAATGGATAATGCAAGTTATCACTCCAGACTTATAGAAGGACTGCCCACAACCAAGTGGTTAAAAAAAGACTTGCAGAATTGGCTGAGTTCAAAAAATATTACGTACTATCCCGGATCTATAAGAAAGGAACTTTATTCGTTGTGTGCCCTTCATAAAGAAAAATTTAAAAAATACGAAATTGATGAAATTGCCAAAAATCGTGGAATGACAGTACTTAGATCCCCACCATATCATTGTGAATTAAACCCGATTGAACTGGTATGGGCACAGATAACGAGTGAAGTTTCAAGAAAACATACCACTTTTAAAATTCATTATGTTAAACAGTTGTTTTTGGAGGCCGTAAATAATGTAAAACCTGAAAACTGGGAAAAGGCAGTAAATCACATTATTAAAGAAGAGGAAAAAATGTGGAAGCTGGACAATATTACTGATAAAATGATCGAGCCAGTTATTATAAATCTTGGTTCTGAAGGTTCATCTTCTGAATCTGATTTGGATTTGTAACAAGTAGCTGTAAGTTTTATATTATTATTTTTATTCATCTATTTAACATACCTTAGAAGGTGTTAAAAACTCTTTTTCTCTTTTTTAATTTTTAAAAATTAAAAAAAATGTGAATTTTTTTAAACCCTTTTTAATGTAGGCCAGTCAGTTCTAATATAGTGTGTGATAAAAGAGGTCACTTTTGTTTACATACACATAACACTTTATAACACTGAAATAATTCATTTATTGTTTACAATTATTCAAAGTAATTTTTCAATTAATCTTGAGCACGCCCATGGAGTGGTCGGAGGTACCAGTTAAAATTATGCTAATTACTCTCTCGTTCATAAAAATAAACTATAGAGGTATAGAATTTTAAAATGAAATAAAACAAAGGTGATTTTTATAAATTGACATGGAATTAGCTTTATTCGAAAGATAATATTTTAGCAGTATAACTTAAATATAATTTCCTTCATATTATGACCGTCATGGCTGGATCTGACGTAGTCTAATCTGAGGGTTCAAACAATATTTTTTAAATAAAATGCATGTTTTAGGAAACCTATCCCTCTACCAACCTCAAACTTGGATAACGCCATTTGGTTACCTGCATCGATCACTCCACGTCCATTATTATTTAATATCGATTATAAGAATGGATTTATTATAAATCCGTATCTGAAGGAACTGAATTTTTATGACAAAGAAATATATAATAGGTATGGCCAAGGAGTATATGACACCTATTAATGTTTTATTCAAATATAATTATATCAAATATAAAAACATGTGATTATGATTCTGTAAAATATAAAATAAATGTTTAAGATAGATCAAGATGTTTTATTTAAATATATCGCTGTCCCGGCGGAAAATAAAAACTACAGCTTTTGCTTCGTAGATAACTCCACAAGTTACAATTATTTTTACTATTTTAAGTTTAACAACGGTACTATAGTCAGAATGCAGAAATCTAGGCAGTAAATTCTTGTAAGTAATAGTGACGGTTCATCGCTATTGTAGGTCTTCCAATGGCGTACGAAAAATGTCATAAGAAGTTACGACAAAGCTAATTGTATTAAATAAATATGTGCCTATTTATAATTAATTATGTTAATTTTAATATGATTATTATTGACATTTGGGTTATTATACAGGGTGAGTCACGCTCAACGGGACGGAGCCTACCGGGGAAATGGCTAAAGGTATTAAAAATTCCTTTTGTAGAAATACGTAGGTCAGTACCGGCTACAAATTAAAATTTGTGAGATATATACAGGGTGTCCCAATTTGGCGTAATGATATAAACTTATACTTTTTTAAATGGAATAACCTATATTACACTTTAATTTTGAATTCTACTGAACAAAATAATGTTACTTTATTTAACATTCCCTATACCTATTTTTGACCGGTTTCGATTTATTTGGGTTTTTCTGAAAATGTACTATTCGCGAAATTGATTAATTACACTATATCGCATCAATTATAATTAACGCCTTTTTGTCAATTAATTTAAGTGTCCATGCTTTACATCAGAATAATTACCAATTAAAATTATTCTACAGAGTGTTCGCAATACGAAGTGTCAATGCTATATAATAGTTTGTGTAATTACTTTCTTAACTTAAATGGGACACCCTGTATTTTACTTTAATTTTGAATTCTAATCAAAAAAATAATATTACTTTATTAAACAATCCCTATACCTATCCTTTATAATTTTCGATTAATTTGGGTTTTTTTGAAAATCCACTATTCTTGAAATTAATTAATTACACTTTATTACATAAAGTTAAACAAAGCACACTAGAAAAAAATTAATTTACATTAAATGTTCAAAATGGTGTCCATTTTCTTCAATACATAACCTCACTCTGTGTTCAAAATTTTGTTTTACTCTTCTTAGCATTTCTGGAGTAACTGTTGCAAACGCATTACGAATACGCGTTTTCATGTCTTCAGCGGTTGTAGGTGGAGTTTGATAAACTAAACTTTTAATATATCCCCCAAAAAAAAAAGTCCATTGATGTTAACCCAGGTGATCTAGGGGGCCAATTGACAGCACTACCCCTACCTATCCACTTTCCGGTAAATTTTCTGTCTAAATATTCTCTAACGTTACGCGTGTAATGTGCTGGAGCACCGTCTAGCTGCAGAAACATTGTTCTTCTAATATTTAAAAGGATATTTTGCAAAAGTATCCAACAGTCTCTTCGTAGAAATCTTAAAAACTTTTGTCCATTTAAATGGCCATTAAAAAAATACGGTCCTATCACATGTTCTCCTATTATTCCACCATATACATTAATGGACCATCGGTTTTGTCGATCAGTACATCTATATTCATGTTGATTTTCCGTATTATAATAGTGAAAGTTATGTCGGTTCACGAGTCCATTATTATGGAAAGTAGATTCATCAGTGAACAAAATTTTATCAAAAAAATGTTGATCTGCTCCCATTTTGTCTAGAAACCATAAACAAAATTCTAACCTACGTTCAAAATCAGTTCCATACAAATGCTGATGCATTTAAATATGGTATGGGTGATATTG
Organism: Diabrotica balteata; assembly: GCA_918026665.1. Classification (NCBI taxonomy): domain Eukaryota; kingdom Metazoa; phylum Arthropoda; class Insecta; order Coleoptera; family Chrysomelidae; genus Diabrotica; species Diabrotica balteata. The sequence continues at coordinate 12,003,680 of OU898283.1, read as the reverse complement.
ATATTTTTTAAGAATTCTGCATATACTAGTTTGGCTAACTTCAATCTCCCTGGCCATCGTCCTTGTACTTGTATTTGGATTTTCAATAACTGATTGAATAACTTCTAATTCGGTATTTTCATCTTCAGTTATCGGATTTATTAATTTTCGTTTAGTATAAACAACACTGCCAGTTTCACGAAACCTTGTTAATACTCTGTCAAATACTTTTTTACGAGGATGACGTTGTAAGGGAAATCTCTCAGCATAGACTCTTGATGCTACCAAACTGTTTTGATCACATTCACCCAGTATTTGAATAATCTGCCATTTCTATTTAATTGAAAGCAATACAGTTAATAGTTTGACAATTAGTTTGACAGCTAGGTACCTTTTGTTTTTTCATGGCATTCTTTATAATAACGAGCTATGTAATTAATGACATGTAATGTTCCAGGTAACATAATGCAAATAGATTTGAAGATACTAGATATTTATATAAAATTTTATAATAGTTTGATTATAATAATTCTTACAACATTCAAATACAGGGTTTTTGTTTAAGTTAGAGTAGAACTTTATGTAATAAAGTGATAAAAATTAATTAATTTCAAGAATACATAGTGCATTTTCAAAAAAACGCAAATAAATCGAAAATTCTCAAAGATAGGTATAGGGATTGTTTAATAAAGTAATTTTATTTTTTTAATTAGAATTCAAAATTAAAGTAAAATACAGGGTGTCCCATTTAAGTTAAGAAAGTAATTATACAAATTATGGTACAGCATTGACACTTCAGATTGCGAACACTCTGTAGATTAGTTTTAAATGGTAATTATTCTGATGTAAGGCATGGACACTTGACAATTAACTGACAAAAAGGCGTTAATTAAAATTCATGCGATATTGTGTAATTAATTAATTTCGCGAATAGTACATTTTCAGAAAAACCCAAATAAATCGAAACCGGTCAAAATAGGTATAGGGAATGTTAAATAAAATAACATTATTTTGTTCAGTAGAATTCAAAATTAAAGTGAAATATATGTTGTTCCATTTAAAACAGTATAAGTTTATATCATTACGCCAAATTGGGACACCCTGTATATATCTCACAAATTTTAATTTGTAGCCGGTACGTGTAACCTACGTATTCCTGCAAAAGAAATTTTTAATATCTTTAGCCGTTTCCCCGGTAGGCTCCGTCCCGTTGAGCGTGACTCACCCTGTATATATTAATATAATATACATGGTGTTTGGCAACGAATGGCCATAACTTAATCTTAGATTTATGAGATTAAAAAAGGCCGATTTAAACTAACTTACTTTAGTACGAATGTTGATAATAACCAAAATAAAGGGTGTCAAAGGTAAACTTGTATTTTTGAATATTTCGTGACAGGCATGGTATAACAACACGAAATTTGGTAAGCTGGAGTTTTTTGGGATGAGAAATCTAAATTAGCTACTAAAAATAATGAAGGACGCCACATACGTCTTTCAGTGCTCGTTTAATACGTTCAACTTTTTTATCTCCCACTCGACATACTTTTAGAATCAAAACTTTTATTCCCTTAATATTTTTACTTAGGAAAGATATACTACATCGCCGTACAAATCAATACTTTCTATTATTATTTTATAAGTTTGAGTTAAAGGTAATGGATTTTAACAAAAGCTATGACCTTGTAAATAATAGTTAAACTTGTGTACTGCATCGGCATGACTCATAGCTTTTGTCAAAATCTATTACCTCTAATTACAATAAATAATAATTTTAGGTTAAAAGGTAATAGTTATACCTCCCTAAAACCTAAAAGTGTATACAGAATTGTAAACAATTGTAAACAAAGTGAAGGCAAATTGGATGATGGACCTGTTGAAACCAGTTAAACCAGAGGTAGAAACCGCATCTAGCTTAAAGATCATACCAAATATGATGTTCGGAGGAAATTCCATGCTTTCTTTTTTCGGAACGAAATCCCAACCTTACAGAAAGTTAAAGTTGAAATAAATTCCGATAATTCAATAACCAAAATATCACAACGTGGTTTATTGCGAACAATAGAAGAAATGAACATTAAATATATGAAAAGAAGCAGGAATAGTGTTCTTTTAGAAAAAGATCAAATTGTTTTGTGGCGGAGAAATTACTTAAATTACAAAAAATCCAAGAGTACCGTCGTGAAGGACGAAAAGTATACTATTTACAGTGTATTTATATGTATGAGAGAGTAATAAAACAATAAATTATATATGCAAATCCCTAAACTGTTGATACGGGTGACTCGATGAAAAACAGATATTTGTCAACAAGTTTACAGAAGTATATAGGAAAACAATTTTAAATTGAGTATGACCACCAGGTATAAAGGTTGGAGCAGAATAGGATACAATAGTTGTGACGGTTACTAATCCCTAAATAATGTTGCCAGTGTCGGAGTGATAGAGGTTAACAGGTACTAATGAATTTGCAAGAAATGTAAGATGTTTATTTTATTGGTTATATATAACCAATAAAAGTTTAATAAGTACCTACCTATTTGCAAAATAAAGTTTAATTCTTTAGATAAAAGAAAACGTTTTACTTTATCTGAAATGAGTGCATTCCACGAAGTAAGGGTTTCAACAATCAAACATTTAATTCTTTAATTCCAGGAATCTACGACAGTAACTGACTAGATAATTACCTTCTAAACTTATTTCACAGAAAATGTGATAGTGGGTTTTTCCATTTTGTAGGAAGGTCCAAGTGGCGTATTCAAAATTCTTAACAGTTCACTAAAAGTAGGTACTTCAGTTGCAAGGTGCAGTTTATCGTGTACACTAGTGTTATGGAAAATCTGGAAGTGCCGTGTAAACGCCGAAAAATGGGCCCTTTAACAGTTAATGAAAAAACATTAATATTTAATTGTTTTAAATCATTTACAGACAAACGTTTATGTGAAAGTGTTGATGAGACCATTGAGTTAGTTAGCAGTACACTTGGTGTTGGGAAATCTACGATTTACAGAGTTATTAAAGAAGAGAAATGTGGTAGTTTTCAAATGCCACGTAATGCTCCAGGGAAACCAAAATTTCAGATAGAATATCATTTTAAAGAAGGACTTCGACGGAAAGTGCATGAATTCTTCTTTAGACAAGAATTTCCAACATTGGATAAAGTTCTTGTCTCAGTTCGAGATGATAAGGATTATCCAGAAATGAGTCGAAGTACGTTATGGAAACTTTTAAAAGAAATAGGCTTCCGCGGGAAAAAGAATCCCACAAAGTCTATTTTATTAGAAAGAAGCGATATTGTCGTATGGAGAAGACATTTTCTAAGAACCATAAAGGAAATGAGAAACCAAAAAAGAAAAATATTTTATCTTGATAAAACATGGATCAACGAGGGTCATACACCAAATAAATTTTGGCAGGATGAAACTGTTACAAGTCAAAGGCACGCTTTTGTAAATCACTTATCTACTGGTTTAAACCCACCATCAGGAAAGGAACGCAGGCTGATAATAGTACACATTGGCAGTTCAGACGGTTTTGTTGAAGGTGGTTTATTAACTTTTGAATCAACTCGTACCGATGACTACGATGAAGACATGAACGCTGATGTCTTTCAAGAATGGTTCGAACAAATGATAGATCTTCCTAAGAACTGTGTAATAGTAATGGATAATGCAAGTTATCACTCCAGACTTATAGAAGGACTGCCCACAACCAAGTGGTTAAAAAAAGACTTGCAGAATTGGCTGAGTTCAAAAAATATTACGTACCATCCCGGATCTATAAGAAAGGAACTTTATTCGTTGTGTGCCCTTCATAAAGAAAAATTTAAAAAATACGAAATTGATGAAATTGCCAAAAATTGTGGAATGACAGTACTTAGATCCCCACCATATCATTGTGAATTAAACCCGATTGAACTGGTATGGGCACAGATAAAGAGTGAAGTTTCAAGAAAAATACCACTTTTAAAATTCATGATGTTAAACAGTTGTTTTTGGAGGCCGTAAACAATGTAAAACCTGAAAACTGGGAAAAGGCAGTAAATCACACTATTAAAGAAGAGGAAAAAAATGTGGAAGCTGGACAATATTACTGATAAAATGATCGAGCTAGTTATTATAAATCTTGGTTCTGAAAGTTCATCTTCTGAATCTGATTTGGATTTGTAACAAGTAGCTGTAAGTTTTATATTAATATTTTTATTCATCTATTTAACATACCTTAGACGGTTTTAAAAACTCTTTTTCTCTTTTTTAATTTTTAAAAATTAAAAAAAAAATATGAATTTTTTAAAACCCTTCTTAATGTAGGCCAGTCAGTTCTAATATAGTGTGTGATAAAAGAGGTCACTTTTGTTTACATAAACATAACACTTTATAAAACTGAAATAATTTATTTATTTTTTACAATTATTCAAAGTAATTTTTCAATTAATCTTGAGCACGCCCATGGAGTGGTCGGAGATACCAGTTAAAATTATGCTAATTACTCTCTCGTTCATAAAAATAAACTATAGATGAAACTTGGCTAAATCAAGGCCATATTATCTCAAATGTGTGGCAAGATTTGGAAATTAGAATTCGTCGACAAGCATTCATTGAAGAGCTTTCATTAGGTTTAAAAACACCAGTGGCTAAAGGACGGAGGCTCAGAATAACACATTCACTATTCGAATTCAAGAAAACCAACGATTACCATAATTAAATGGACGCTCAAAGATTCGAAGGATGGTTTTCAAATATTCTACCAAACCTTGAAGCAAATTCTGTCGTTGTTATGGACAATGCGTCATACCACAGTCGACGGTTGGAGTCATCACCAACGACTGCCTGGCGAAAAGGTGAAATAATCAACTGGCTCTCTCAAAAAAATATACCATTCGATGACAACATGTCGAAAGTACAATTATTAAACCTCGCGAGGATACTTATACCCGTTTTCAAGAAATATTCAGTCAATGAAATGGCTCGCACAAACAACATAATTGTACATCGCCTCTCTCTTTATCATTGTGAGCTGAACCCTATTGAGCTTATATAGGCTCAAATAAAAAACCAAGTGGCAAGAGAAAACTTGAGTTTTAAAATGGAGGAGGTGAAGTGCTTGTTAGCTACTGCCATACAAAATATCACACCTGAATCTTGGAAAAATTGTATAAGGCACACTATAAAAGAAGAAGATAGAATTTGGGACTTAGAATTATCAATGTAAATAATAGTGATCTCGATAGCTCTTCATCAGCCCACGAGTCGTCTTCATACGATGATTAATATTTTGACTTGTTGACCTGTTGAGGTCGAACCATTTTATCAAGATTACTTTCGTATGTAAGCAAGTTTATTTTGTTAACCTAGTTTTCAAACTAAAATACGCTTTGCACCAATATACTTTGCTCTTAAAAAAATGAATATATTAGGTATATTCGACTCGACTTATTTTATTTAATTATAATTAGACTTCGGCAAATATGCAAATAAAAATGTAGAAAATATGCGCATAAATATGCACGTATTTACCCGAAAATATGCAAATATTTTACAAAATATGCATACAAATAAATAAAAAAATCGTAAAATAGTAACAATTTTATTTAAAAAAAAAGTGTACATAACTAAATATTTCCTACTATTCATTAAGATTTACATTTATTTTAAGTAACTACATCATTTTTAAGTATGAATAAACTTATTTAGAATATGGTAACAATAAATGACCAAGTAGTGTTCAAAATTTTCTAACAAAAACTTGTGGCTTCTGTCTGAGTACATATATTTATATATGGCAAAACTTCGTTCAACATCAACTGATGTAACGGGAGCATTTTTCAAACTAACCAAAACATTTGGTTCTAAATTAATTGTTTCCGAAATATTTCCAGCTAGACACTGACTACTTCAGAAACAATATGGTAACCTTTATTTTTTCCATAGTAGCTTCAATTTTTTTTAAAATATCTTTTCCAATATTACCTCTAACATTCCGACAACATGACGCAAATTCTTTTATTAATGCTGTACTTTCGAACAATGACAGTTTTGGTGATACTAACTGAGTAATTGTTTTTTGAACAAAACTAAAATTTGATTTTATAAATGAAAGTTCTTGTTGAAGCAAGTTACTCTGAAAAGTTTGTTTAGAATCCAAAAGAGATTGGGAACTTTCATCTGTTAACGTATCAATTATGTTGTTTATTTTAACAAAATGATCTGCATAAAAATTAGCTGCTTCTAACCATGTTCCCCATCGCGTTAAAATAGGTTGTGGTGGAAGAGGAATGTTAGGTAGCGTTTCTTTATAAAGTTGAATTCTTATAGGAGATTTAAGAAATACTTTTTTGACACTGGATATCATGGTATTTACAAGAGGAAACTTTTTTCGTATTTCCTCTGCAACTCTGTTTAATCCATGCGCTACACAAGTAACATGTATTAAATCTGGGAAAAATATTTTTAAATTTTGTCCTGCTTTCACCATATAAGGAGCAGCATCCGATAAAATAAGCAGTAATTTATTAGAAGGAATAGTTGCCGGAAGAAAAAAAGTTGCTAATGTTTCTTGTATAAAACGCGAAATTGTTAAAGCATTTGTTTTCTCAAGTTGCTGGCATGAAATAAGATGAGATTTTGATCTTCTTTAACAACACCAATCAATAAATGAGCAATATACTTTCCTGAGGAATCAGTGGTTTCGTCATATATACATATATATATATACATATATACATATACATATACATATATGTAAAAATAATTATCTGCAATTTTTTCCTTAATATTAATTAACACCGACGAGTATAGCCCGTTCACATTATTTCTTCTTAGAGACCGATCACTTGGAACATCAAGTTTGCAATATTTTTTTTAGAAACCAACTAAAATTTACATTTGCTAATTTTGAAAGCGGTATGTTTGCAGACACTAATGCGCGACACAAGTCTTCATTAAAAGTTTCTTGCTCATCTAATTTTTTTGAAGTAGATTGGAAACATTTAGCCATTGAAGTTTAATGTTTTCCTCCTATTTTTCCTTTTTTTGCAATGTGTGAAGCAGTTCTCACATGCTATCTATAAATATAAATAAAAACCTTTATTTTAACCCAACCTTTAAAATATAAAAATATACAAGGTGTTTTTGGTTAATCAAATAACTAGTTTGAAAAAAAAAAACACTCGCTAAGTGTTTTAAATGCAGTATTAATCCACAAATTAGCTTTTGTTACTAACCATTAGTACATCATATAACTTATTTTAAAATTCAACAAAAGTTTTTTTTTTGTTAATTCAATTAAAATAAAAATAATTGTGTTTTAGAATAGCTGACTTCATAAAAAAAAGTAAAGGTGAAACATTTTTCTAAATACACACCATTGTATTGTAGCATGGACAATTTTTTCTCACTAAGGGAAGCTATTTTTCATTTAAAAACAACCTATGAGTACTAAATTTCAAGTAAATACGTTTATTGGTTTTAAAGTTATTGTTATTATTAGCTAAAAGAATTTAATTTTTTTAAATTTTAACACCCTGTATCTCGAAAAGTAAATAAGTTTGACCCCTCATTAACTATATCGTTTTGTTCAATTTTTCGAAAAGTATCTACAGTCAAACGTTGTTAGTGTCATTTGGAAACACCCTGTATGTATGAAATATTAGATATTTAATAGAAAATATTAGATACTTACAATTTTGCCACAGACTGAACAGTAGATTTTTCCCATATCCATAGACAGCTCTTTATAAGGTTTAATCCAAGTTGAAGCACTGGTTGTTTTAGGCATTATAAAATCACAATCTTCCTTTTTGTTACGCACAACGAGTGTTTACGCTTTGAATATCAAAACAAAAATGATTTACAAATCTGAGCATCAAATTAGAAATGTTTAGGTACCTAATTCAATAAACTGGGAGATTTTGGAAAATCCCTAAATTAGGAACAAAACTATTAGCCGTTTACCTGCTGTTAAGATACAATAAATTGTAGATAGATTTGGGGATTAGATTATAAAATGCAAATGAGCGAACCCTTAGCGATTATCCAATAACTGAATGCCTCAGTGACCGAGACTTTCTAAGAATGTTGAGGGCTACTTAAATTAATCTTCTTTGAAATTGTAAATGTTTTGTAACTGTAGAGATTACGTACTTAGATCATTTCTTGATTAAAATGAGTACAAAATTTTATACAAGAATTGAAATAAATTGGTATGTTTAAAAATTTTCTAATACAGTATAAAAATCTGAACTTTTATGCACTTTATGCAAACTTTTATACAAATATGCCAAAATATGAAATATTTGCATAAAATATGCACAATATGCAAAATATACAATATGCATATTTGCCGAAGTCTAGTGATCACAATATACTGCTTTTTTAACCAGGCACTTTACTAATTGGAATACATTGGGATGTGGTCTTATTAATGTATTCAGACGATGATTCCAAACTTCTAAAACGTTATTACTGCGATGTCTTTGATCATGGCAATTCCACATTTCCTTGGTAATGTGGGTATTTTCTAACCATTGTTTGACAAAGTAGTCATAAAACTGTTCCATTTTTTCAGAAATAGGAGAGGTTTCTTGAATGAATAACCAGCCATCATCGATATCTTCTATGATCAGCACACATTTTAGCAGAACAAGTAATTACTAGTTCGCATTATCAGGTAGAAAGGAAAGTTAGTTCCAGCTACTCTCATTTTGAAAATTCAGAGGTATTAAAGATTAAAGAACACTCTGTTGTTCGACAGTATTAGAAAAATTTAATAATTTTGTTAGTTTAGATTTGACATTTTTTTTCAAATCTAAAGGAAAAAGATGTTTCTGTTTATTTGACACGTTAGTTTGTTTATTGCAGGTTCACCAGACTATTATTGTAGAATAAAATTAAAATTAAATTGCAAGAGAGTGCAAATCGGCCGGTTAAGGAAACTATAATAGCAAGATATCTCTGTTACGAAAATTGCAAAGCGCAAACCAGTCGATTTGAGGTACGGGCGCAAAACGGTCGAACGCAAACCGGCCATATTCGTTTTAAATTACCTAAAACGGAAAAACGGACATCTTTAAAACATGTGACTTTCAAAATATTCAAATTAGAAATGTTGCCACTACAGGAGAATTAGCAGACAGCTTCAAGATTTAACTTAAGCTACACCATGAGGCGTAAGACATGCTTAATTTCACCAAAAAAGCATTATTTCAATAAAATATGTACATATAAATTTATTTAAAAGACATGAATTTATTTAAGAGACGAATGTTATGTTTTATAAACATCATTATAACGAAGAATTTAAATGTATCAATATTGGTAGGAGAAGTCTAAGAACTGCAGTAAACTTGAGTGTAAGAGATTTAAAAATTAAATATAATGCTCACATTCCATTAAATCCAAAAAAAGATCTAATCTTTCCATCTTCTTAAGGTTCCATCTTCTAACGAAGGTTGGATATCAACATGGCAATTCTTACTTTACTTACAGCAGCTCTAAATAGTTGGCTAGAGCTCAGACCAAACCACTCCCTTAGATTTCGTAGCCAGGAGGTTCGTCTTCTTCCTACATCTCTTTTACCTTTTATTTTGCCCTCTATAATCAAACGTAGTAGCCCATAACGAGGACCTCTTAATATATGACCGAAATATTCAAGTTTCCGCCTCTTAATTGTCTGTACAGTTTCTTCCCTCTTATTAACCCTATCAAGGACTTCAATATTGGTAACCTTGTCTACCCATGCTATTCGTAGCATCCTTCGATAACACCAACGCTCAAAAGCTTCCAATTTCTTAATCTCCAGTTGTTTCAATGTCCATGCCTCAGATCCGTAGAGCAAGGTTGTAAAAATGTAGCAGCGCAATAACCTTATCCTTAGATCCATTCTTAGGTCTCTACTACACAATAGATGTTTCATTTTTACAAATTTTGCCCTTGCTATTTCTATACGGCTTTTAATCTCGTGCGTTTGTTCTGCGTTTTGACTAACCAATGTTCCTAGATATTTGTATTTATCTACCCTTTCTATCTGGATATTATTAATATGGAGATCTTTGGATCTCCATATTAATAATATCTTGGATTTTTAATATGGATAATCTTTCCATGCTTTTTGGTTATTAGACCACCTATTTATCAAAATTACAATAAAGAGATGGGTGATAGTTATTGAAAATATGGGAACAGATAATGATATAGAATAGATATTGAAACAGAACATTTGGATGACTTCCGTCAATTTGGAGGATGAAAATTAAAGTGATTTTAAAACAATCCTAAGTATACCATTGCAATTTATTGTGTTTTCTCTCGTTTAATACTATGTATAACTTTTAATATTATATTATGATACCTATTTTACAACTTGTCCTATTCAGAAATTTTTTTATAATAAAGGTGCAAACCACATTTTTTTGAAATTTTATTGTTTTTTTCCTACAAAAACGACTTATGTTACAAAAAAGTACAAATAAAAGCTCCTTATGCACTCAAGCAATTTGCTGAAAATAATTAATTTTACTTGGCGACCTGGTTTTTTTGTTAACTAGATAGCTTTGGTAAAGACCAATTAGTCAGACAATTGCAACCTGGTTTACTTCACTTTCATTTCAAAATAAATGGTTAACTTAGCATAGCTATCTACAATATATTCGGATGTATTTCATTTTATTTATCTTAATAAAACGAATAAAACAAAACGTTATGCTTTTATAATATATAGTCTTGATATATAAAAATCTCGTGTCACGTTGTTTGTCCAAGTTAATATTCAAAAACCACTAAATCCATTGCAATAAAATTGTGTAAAAGTTTATTTGTCTATCGTACAGGATGTGTATCGCATCCGATAATTTCACTCTGTCAAAGGCCTTTTCTAAATCGACAATCTATTTGCCTAACTACAAAGACGACACCATTACATGATGTTCTGCTACAGAAAACTTGTTCCTCTGATATACTAATTATTTCGTCAGATTATTTATTATTACTTGTAATAATAATTTCAAAATATTACTTTACACGTTTAATCTTTTGAAATTATTTGGGTCGCATTTTACACCTGTTGTGAAAAAAGAAACCGCAATACTCGTTCGTCACTCCTCAGGTATTCTTGAAGACCTTAAATCTTAATTAAATATTATAATTAACTGTTGTATAAGCTGTATTTTGTCATATTTTATTACTGCGTTTAGATTCCATTATTTCTGGAAGCCTTTTTTTTAACTTTGTGATGGCTTCTTTTATCGTATGTTTCTATTATTTGCTTTAATTCATTTGAGGTTCTTTCTGAGGTTTCTAAAACATGTTTAGTTACCGTTGTCTTAACAGACGAAGACTCTGGTCATGAAGATATAATGTTGATGGATAATTTACTTGGGTCGCAATTACAAGCTTGTGCTGAAATAAATGTACAAAATAATGACGGTGACGCATTAGTAACCGATTCTCAAGTTAGTATTTCATTACCAGAGCAGGGAGAAAAAAGAACAATTAAATGATCTAAGAAAAAAAAATTTACTACTGGGTAAACGAAACCTTTCAGATGGAAGACCAATGTATCATTGTAAACGAACTTCCAGAACAACATGATTCTAAGAGTCCCCTTAAATGGTTTTCCCTTTTTTTATGAAGAACTCATACACCTGATAATGTCAGAAAATAATCGATATTCTTCACAGAAGAATCTCCAACAAGAAGTTCCAGAATATGAAGTCAAAGCTTTTCTGGGAACTCTCATATTCAGTGGTTATATAAACAGTCTTCGCAGGAGAATATTTTGGTAACGTGACAAATTTTCATCTGACAGATAACTGTACCTTAGAACAAGGAGATAAATTTGCAAAAATCAGGGCTTTGTTTGTAAATTTGAATAGGAAGTTTATGAAGTACGGACCTTTAACGGCAACGCATTCTGTAGATGAAGCAATGGTTCCGTACTTTGGAAGGCATTCATGCTAAAAATTTATACATGGTAAACCCATCAGACACGGTTACAAGTTATGGGTTGGTACATCACGTCTTGGCTATATTTACTGGTTTGAACCATACTAAGGATCATCAACTTATATTAGTAAAATTTATACCGATTATGGAGTCAGAGCAAGAGTCGTATTGGAATATTCTGATGTGTTAAGGAAAAAATGGCCAAATTAAAAGTTCCACTTGGTTTTTAATATTTTTTTACCTCTTTCTCCGTTATAGAAAAACTGTTTAGCCACTGGCACGGTTAGAGAAAATCGTTTACCATGCGTACACTAACAATATTTAAAAATTATAAAAAAATATAAGAGAGGGACATATGATAACAGAAAAATTGCTGATCAAAATATAATTGCAGTAAAATGGCATGACAATAATTTAGTAACGCTCTGTTTAAACTCAGCAGGACTTCAACCAATTCATCTTGTAAAGCTGTATTCACAGAAGGAGAAGAAGACGACCCAGGTATGAAAGAAAATAGACAATTTTCCTCTGTAATACTAGTAATATTTATCATTTCAGGTAAAACAACCGCATCTCGTACATGAGTATAATATAAACATGGCCGGAATAGATTGTAGTGATCAAAATATTAGTCTGTACCACATTTCTATTCGCTGCAAAAAATGGTATTTTTCATTGATCAATCATTGCATTGACATGGTTGTTCAGAATGCCCGTCAACTTCATCGTTTGCGTGGAGGAAAACTGGACCAGTTATCATTTAGAGGACGCAGCAACATCATTGTTACAACAAAATAAAAATCCTACTTCCTATTTTCGAGGTCGTCCATCTGCCAATGAAAACATTGATATGTGCTATGATCGACTAGACCAGTGGTTCTCAACCTTTTCATCACTAAGGATCACTTGTACCTTTCAGAACTCTTGGCGAACCACTTAGATATTATTATTAATATTTCCTAATAATAGTTAAAATGAAGTGGACACTGAAATTTTACTAATGAATTTATTATTTACAAAATAAAAAAAGAAAATACATAGTGAAAGACAAAAGGTATATAAAAAACAAAATAAAAAGTCATAGATGGCGCCAAATTAGGACGTTAATGACTCCCTTGGTCTTGCTTCTCACTTGAAAGTTTCTCAATATTTGGATCGAAAGAAGTTAACGCCAGTCTCATAGGAGCATTTAAATTTGGCAACTTATTTCTGTGTTTATTTTTAATGACATATAATGTTGAGAATGATGCCTCACACAGATAAGTGGAATGAAAAGAAAGAAGAAGTTCCAAAGCTTTTTTACTTAGCGGTGGACTTTCATCAAGTAATCCTATCCGAAAATCTGCAACATTTTCGCAGTGAGATTTTATCACTTTTAAATGATCATCGGATAAAATTTCAATAAGCTGTTCATTTTCCTGAATAGACAGATTATTATTGTGGGTAGCTAAAAAGGGATCAATCACCCACAGATTATTTTTCCTCACATCTGTATCAGCAGGGAAGTACTTTTCAAAGTAATCTTGAAGCGACTTAATGTAGGACTTAACCAGTGAATGTAAAACATCCTCATTTAAGCCTTTATTTTCAGAGATAAAATCTGAAAACAAGTTGAACATTTCAAACGATCCTTTTCCAGCTTCGGACTCCCATAGCAACAATTTATTCTTAAATAAATCAATTTTTTTCCAAAGGTCAAATGCGGTTTTAGATGGTCCCTGCTGGCCTAGATTCAATAGGTTGAGCTGTTCAAAAATATCTGCTAAAAAAGCTAACTGGGCTATAAATTCTCCGTCACGCAGTGTTTTCGCTAAATCAGATTTTTTTTTCATCAAGATACATACATACTTCTTCCCGAAGTTCATAAAATTTGGCTAAAACCCGGCCCCTGGAAAGCCACCTAATTTCGGTATGTAGAAGGAGATTGGAATGGATGGATCCCATGTCCTCGCATAACAAAGCAAACAATCTCGAACTAAGAGCATTACTTTTTATAAAGTTCACGGCCTTTACCACAGTAGTCAAAATCTTGTTTAGGTTGGGACTTAGTCTTTTGGCAGCAAGCATTTCGCGATGAATAATACAGTGTCTTAAAACAATATCACGGTTTCCTTCTTTCCTTACAAAACTTGGCAAGCCTGTTTTGTGACCTGTCATTGCCGCGGCACCATCAGAGCAAAGTCCTACACAGTCTTTCCAAGAAAGATTTTTAATTGTGAAATATTCGTCACTGGCTTTAAAAATGTCTTTTCCGGTTGTGTTACCTTGCAACTCAATCGAGGTCAGGAACTCCTCAGATAATTTTTTGTTGTCTTT